>NBZA01025960.1:0-178314 GCA_003054995.1 Aleochara bilineata | reverse complement strand
GGTTTAACCACTTATTTTGTGTAAAATTTCATTTAAAATCGAATGATGTTGAAGAGGAATCGCTATCTTGCATAGGTCAAGAGATATTTACAAATTTCTGAAATTGTAATGAAATTTGCACGTATTTACTTTAAAAAATTAGGAAATTCAATAACTCGGCATAGAATTATGGCATCTTGATGGTTTAACCACTTATTTTGTGTAAAATTTTATTCGGAATCCAATGAGCTTTAAGAGACCTCCGGATTGCTGCTAGTTGGCCATCCCTGCCCTATTCCTATAGGTACTTGTAAGTGCTTATTTGATTTCACAATACTTGATGCAAGGAATGAATAATGAAATATTTATGGAACGACATGCGGTGTTATTGCACTATACACGCGTCAAATTGCAGGCATAAAGCGGGAATAAAATGCGAATAAACTAGGGAATAAAGCTGGTGCATGAACAAAGAACAAACCCCGGTAAAAAGCCGGCCGGGCGCGTAATAAAACTTAGGACGGTTCTTGAAGCTCGGCTGGAAAATCGAATGAATTTATTCGGTGTACGAGCTGAAAGTGCGCAGAGTGCGGTCTTCGCGGGCGAATTGAATAGCCAAGTATGTGCGCGCTTCGTCATTGAATCGTCGTTGAATTTTCCGAACAACTGACTTCTATCACTCGCCGTTTTCTTTCACTGTACTGTCCTAGTGTTATTGTTACTGTTATGTTATTGTAAACCCGCCCGCTCGCCTGATGGATACACTTTGTTTAATTAGACGGAAGAAAATTGAATTCCACGGAAGGAAATTGATCGAGGAACGGAGTTTGTACGGATGCGTCGATAGGGAACCTAAGAAAGATAAATAATTGGCATTTATAAGCAAAATGCTTCATATTTCACTTGATGTAGCAACACAATAGTCCTGTCCCGTCCTGGCAGAGCAGAGCTGAGCAGAGTGCATTCAAGTGCATCGCATCGCAGGCCAAATAAAGCGCACTTCAAGTACGCGTACTTATATTGAATCCGTTTATCAAACCGAAGTTTAGCAGTTTGCGTTCGTTTACTGGATCCTTGCAATTGCTTCCAGTTGCTCATTGACCGAAAATGAAATGAACGTACATCAAGAGCGCTGAAAGCGGAAGAGCAACAAAACAACAGCAAGCAAAATGCGTTCGGTGTGGGAAAAATTCGCCAGGAGACTGTAACAAAATGTAACTTAATAAATAACTAGAGATTGGCTTGTCCGAAACACAATGCATTGTAATAAATTCACTCAAAGTTAGCACACATGTACCGAACGAGCATCGATGTGAAAATTCAGAACATTCGTCCTCGAGAGAGTGATAGAGCAGAGCAGAGGGCCGGAGGAATTCAATTCTGGTTTGGCTTTGATTGATAAAATAGAATTTTGGTACAAATATTGAAAAGAAATTGTGTTTTACGAGTATATCGGTTGGTTGCGCGGGCGTAGCAAACAGAATACACTACACAACACAACAATACGGAATGAATTAATATCTTTGATGCTTTGATACGAAATAATGAAACAAAACAAGAAAAAAGCGAGCGTTTTAAGCGTTTTGATTGAAATTCATTCGGTTTTTGTTCTTTTGTGAGTGTCAGTGGTTTTTCCGTGGATTTCCACTCGGTTTTAGTCAGTCAGTCAGTCAGGCAGGGAGTAGATTTAGATTTCAGCTCAATTGCGGTTGCAGTTCATGGCAGTTGGGCACATCAAGTGTATGAACATGTCATAACAGTTAAAACTAACTGCAACGTGCGCGGACAGGGCGCGACGAAGCCGGCAACGCTGAAACAGGATGAAGGACATGCATGTCGACACCACCCATGCCTAGTCTAAGCCCATGCCGGCCGGTAATTTCTCTTCCTAGTTCGCTTGGTGTTGGTCTGTCTCGCTGCCTTGTTGGGTCGTTGCATACATTTTGGGTGCATTGATAACGCTTGCAATATGACATGCTGAAAAGCTTTTAGTTGTTCAATTTTCTCTATTATTCAGTGCACTACACACACCATGTTGCAGTGCACTGGTATGGATCAATTTAATTAAAGACCTGTTCGATGTATTTAATCACACGACAGCCAGTTTATTTTGCGTACAGTTTTCTTTATTTAAACTACGTACATAGGTACACACTTGACTAAATAGAAATAGTAACCAACATGACTGCGAACATGTCAGTCATCATCGTAACTCTTACTTTTAACAGAGATTAAAGACATAAAACATTATATCCTTTAATAACACAATCTTCAGGATAATTACCTTTGCGTTGTCTGCGAATGCAACACGAGCGCCAAATAATAAATGTACGAGCACTATTAAAGTCGACGAGCTGCGGTGGGTAAAAAGCTTTTATCTCTTTCCGCATCCCCGGCACGAAGCAGTGGCGGCGCCGCATCATGCACGCAGTCAGTCAAGTCCTTGCGGTTGCAGTTTGGAGTAGAGTACGTTTGTGCATTTCGTCGGCGGCGGCGTTCATCAGTCGTTGGCGTCGCCACCAGAACGAAATTTGATTTCTAACGAGCGTAATCGCCATGTTGAGCGATGTTTCACTTTATTACGCGATCGTTAATCTTCGATCTTTACGGCGCGTTGTCTAGCGCTGGTATTTTTGCAATCCCACGCTGCCTGCCGCAAGTTAAATTAACTTTAGCGTTGCACTTAATGGACGGCCGACATTAAAACACAAATGAGGTATTTAAAACCGTTTCATTTCCATGCAATCTTCTTCCTTCTGGTTTCTTGCTCTTCTCTGCGTCGTCGTCATCATTCTTTCTTCGCCGCCTTGGTTTATTTGCAATTGCGTTCGTGGCTTTGCAGATCCCATACGCTGCCAATAAATCCGCATCGATATCGGCAATCAATCAGCGCCCGGGGCGCCAGATCTTGGAGGAGCCCGTACGGGTTGAGCTTGGTGGTCTGGCAGAGTGCGCACTTTTTATCCATCTCAGGCTCGGCGATCACCCGCGCGCCGCTGTCAGTGCGCGGATATTTATTGTCATTATGAATGCAATCAGAGCAGTTCACGTGCCCGTACTGACACCGATACACCGGGGGCGTCATCGTGATCGTGCACTGGGGGCACATAAATCGCCGCCGGTGCGCGTCACCGCTGACGTTCGCGCCATAACGCTGCACATTTTTGGACACTTTGAGTACATAAGTCACATTGTCGTAATGCGGTAGCACCACTGCGCAATCCAGCTTGCGGTTCGTGTAAATCGTCCGATTGGAGCACTCGATATCGTAGTGCAGCTCACTTGTCAATGCGCTGTCGGTTAGTTGTCGGAGTTGGATTTTCACAAAAGCGGCTAAACCCTCCACAGTCGCACAGAAAATAACTTTATGACAGATAAACACGTAGCTTTTGACCGCGTCTCTCACGGGGCAGAGCTCCTTGGTCGCCAGGGTGTTTGTGCACATCGAGAGGAAGTTTTCCGGATGCGCCTTTGTAATGTGCGATGGCAGGGTTGCAATCCACGAGGACCAGTGGCAATTCGGAATTGGACACATGATTTTGCCATGCTCAGTGGCAGGATGTGACATGGTTAACCTCAACTGAACCAAACTTAACTTAACGTAACTTAATAACCGTTTGACACACAGACTGATATTTGAATGTCACATTTTGAGTGGTTATCTATCTGGATTATTACACAATTGTGATGGAACGGCTGCGTTACGTAAATACTGATTAGATACGAGTGGCAATCATGATAAAACACGAATTGATAGGTGCTTTTGATCTATTCACCTAATCTTATCGAAAAAGTGTCAATTTTCCACTCGTGACTGGGTATAGATATTTACGCGTCTAATAAACGGTGTGTACTTAGGATACCCATACTTCTAGGTATTGATTTCGAATTAGCTCTGCTGACACGTATAAAGAAAACTGCCGCTCTGGCTAAATGCATTCCTACTGTTTCGGTATGGTATTTCGAGATGGAACAATAATAAAACGGGCACGTTGTGCCCCATCCACTTAGACGCGCATTTGCTGTTATATGAAACTATTCTTTCAGGGCAAATGCCACGCCACACGCCATGGCATGGCATGGCATTTCTTCTCGGGCCTCATATACTCGGATGGAACCTTTCTTCATTTTATTACCAGTGTCAGCTTTTATATTTACACGTTTACACAGATGTGAATGCATTCGCAAGTGAGAAATGTCCTGAAATGAAGCGTTTTCTATTTGCGCAAGGCGTACGACCTACGCGCTTGTGGTATAGTTTTGTTCAAAAATAGTTCATTGTTTGCATTCAGTATTTTGACATGATCGACGATCACAATGGAAAAGTAATTTTAGTAAAATTAATATTAATAAGCAATAGTTTTGTAGTAGGTATACGCGTATTTTTCAATTTTAAATCCATTTAAATTATTTGTGTTTATATATATTACAATATTAAAAATTCATATTTATATGTGATTGCATTTTGTAACAAAAGAAGGTCGAATAGTGCACAAATGTCAAAAAGAAATCTGTCAAAACGCAGCCAGTCAATCACATTGCGTGTGCTTGTAGGTATCGAGTCGGTGTTCGCGTTCGCGTTTTATTAATCAAGTGCGTGGTTTTCAATCAATTTCAATTTATTTGATACATAAATACAATAGTTAATTAATAACTGGTGTACAAGACTATATTATACAGTCAAGACTATTTACAGTGATGTAGTGACCAAGAGAAAAGTGTGGTTAGCACAAGGTAATGAACCTGCTGGTTGGTCATATTCTGGTCGCCACGTTCTCGTTGATAGGTAATGCATTTCAGGTCATTTATGCTTCATTCTCCTAGAGATACGTGACCAAACTGCGCCTGTAACGTGGATTCCCATTCTGATTACGCTTATTAACGATTTACATACATATTACACTACACTACACACCAGCCAGCAGTCTATACAAATCCTTATGCAGATTAGCCGAGGCTTAATGTTAGCTGAAAATAACAACAGGAAGCAGGTAAAACAGCACGCGTACACATAAGAATTCCATTCAACATGCATAATATTATAGGCGAAAGTAGCAAGTACAATGCTCTGCCGCTGTTATAAAGCATATTTTGCTAAGCATTAAGTAATGCTACAAGGTGCCGACATATTTTACTTTGCAAATTAGATAAGTATAAGCGTGTACTTTTTCATGCATCCAAACACAATGGAACTGAAACTTTATACATGCTTACACAAGTTTCAATGTTAGCCTTGAACGAAATTTCAGGCGTTCAAGTTCCAAGATGATTTTCTCCTAAGATCTTTAAGATGCTCGTGGGAATCTTATTTCAAACAACGCATGTTAATCGTGGTCTATCCTAATCTTGGAGGATTCCATGCGGAAACTGTGAGCACTTAAGTGCTTCATCTTCATCGTCATCCGCATCCACATTCATGAATTCTGTAAATTCAAGGTCATAACAACATTTGAACACGCGCGCGCTCTCTCGTCTAGCGTTAAAAGCGAAAGTACACATTGTTGCTCCAGCGAATCAGTCGTTTTATTATCATCAGCAAGTGCTTTCGTTTTCGCTGGTTTCGGTGCAATTAAACTGGGGAATTTATCGCATCGCCGTACGTTTACTCTGCGCTGTCAATGCAAATGTATTGTTTTTGCAGTAAAAATTCCATGGCCTTTGCCATTCTTGGGCTTGTATTGTTTAATGATTATACAAGGCAACTCCGAGTAAGAATCCTCGTAAGAGAATAAATAGGTTTGCTTTAAGTCAATGTTAAACCGAGTTAATTGAGTTTTGTTTTTGTTCGCGCATTTATTGATTGTGTACATTTATCACTAGACATGGATTGACTTATTTTGTTGGTGTTTGCTTGCAGCTGCGACAGCGACCATCGAGGAAGTGAGTGCGTATGTGGGTGCCAGCGTCGCGCTGCCATGCCGTCTGCACACGTCTCAGTGCGGCGACCTGCACAGCGTCAAGTGGTATCGCGATACGTCCAGGATCTACGTCTTCAGTCAGTCGAATGGCATCTCGAGGGCTGAAGGAGACGCGACTGATCGGTGAGTTATTTCGCTTTTGCTATTTCCTCTTAAATATTACGAATTACATACCTACATACTGTGAAAACCAAAGCAAATCAATGGTGTGATTGAATCGAAGCTACCACCTGATAAATCGCATTTCATTAGCGACTGGCTGACGACTTAATACTGCGTTATCCTATTAGACGTACATTGCCTTACATCACATCTCCTTTGATTTCCCGACGTGATTCGTGTCTGCGAATCGTGAAACTAGGTAGGTTTACCTGCAGAAATACACAAGGTGAAAGAGCTTTTCATAAGTTGGGGCCCATTCATCCAGGCTCCGCGCGACTTATCCGTCTATCTTTGGCAAAGGCGAAACGTGAACTAATAATACGCGAGGATTCAGCCTGTCGACCGGCTGGCTTGGCTTTTCATCCAGCCCTTTCCTGTACGCTGCGTCGTGTATTTTGATAAATGCCCGGATCAAATAGGCCGGAAAATTGATTAATTAACAGTAATGCACGTATCAAATATTTGCTGGAGGGCAACTGAAGTAGAAAACGTAAAGCATTTTATGCAAAACTAGGTTGATTCGCATTGCATATACTGGTGCAAATGACAGAAATTAATTAAGTAAATAATTCACTGATTGCAGATAATTATTTACGCAAGTCGTAAAAGTAGTAGCAGATTGTAAGCAAGTAAAGCGTACCGTGTAAACTGTGTAAGAAGCAAATGCGAGTTTAAGCTGAAACTTAAACTAAAACTTTGAGTTAAGTAAGTAAAGTTAAACTGAAATGAAACAGCATGTATAAATCAAAAACTAATTCGCATTTGAAGCGCGTGCGCGCGTTGCGTTATTCATTTGCGGTTTAGTCTTATTTCTTGTACATACTTTGTACTTCTTGCTGCTGTGCCAGTAGCCTGGTAAGAAGTGCACTAAGGAAGGCACTGGTACATTGGATACTGTTCTCTAATCTGTCGTAATTTAGTGCTAATTTTATGCAAACTTAAATTACCACAACGAAACAAAACGAAGCGGCGCGCATTTATTGCATACTTACTTACCTAGCCTGCTAGCTTGGATGTGCGCGTTGAAATTGCATTAAATCTCGTTTTTCATACGGGAATACAATTGAACTGGGTATGAGTGTGGGGTGAATCTTCACTATACGATGCGATTGCGACATAAATTCACAGGGCGCGTAGTTTTATTGTCGTCTTGTGTGGAAGACGCCGGCTGCTCTGTGCTGCGCTGCGCTGCGCAAATGCAATTGCACTTCACTGGCGGCGGCGGCATCGTTCTAATACCATGGCGGGGCATTTAAGACAACCGGCAATGATTCGGAGGATTCCATTAGATTGTAAAACCGAATTGAAGTGAATTTATCGATGAGCATTTTTCTTGTTCTACGCGCTTAAGCTTAAGCTTTCAAGTCTTGGAAAGAAAGCAGAAGTTCTTACGGTTCTCGTACGTTTATTTCTGCTTTTTGGTGCACTTTATTATGCTTGTATTGTGACATCGCATAGAAATGCTAAACGTACAACTAATTCTTACCTACACGACGGTATTGTACTTGTATTGTCAGGCGGCAGTTAATTAAGTTTTGCCCGTCGACTTTTGCTGTTGAGGTGTTTATGTTATAAATTCGTAATGTGAGTGAGTATGCAGCAGAGTTGTTTCGTTTCCTCTGCTCGTGGGCTTCAAGTGCGAGGCGATTTTCGTCGTTTCCGGCGGCTTGCCATGCATTTCAGTGTCTGCCCGCTTAACCAGCGTAAATATTTAACTAGAGATGCCTTAACTAAACACGCTGCTCTAGAAGTGGCGTGGCGTGTCTGGCTGCAGCAAGTTATACCCGCAGTGTCAACCTACCTGAATGTTTTTCTCTGTAGTTGCCGGCGCCTCCACGTACGACTTGTACAAATTATCATGAATTATCCAAAGGCAAGCTAGCTTATAATAATAATTGTTTATCTATAGGCAGATGAGAGAGATTTTAGCTAATTGCTAGTAGGTGCACGTTGAATTAGCGCTAGACATGCCAAGCCAAACCAAGCAACAGCGCAAGCGCGCAGAAAGCTTTAGTAATTTGCTTTGTAAACAGGATTAAAGTATTAAGACCGTGCCCATTTATGTACGCGTTGGCGTTGAGTTTCTTGAGTGATGATTCAGTATTCAGCCATTCAGACGCAACAAATTAATCGCTAAAATCAACTGGAATTAGTTTTCTTCGCTGTGCACGTTCAATATTTGCTGCTTGGGCATTAATGTATTGGAATGAATTGGGTTTCGGGCTTGTGGTTGAGGTTGAGGCTGAGGTTGTTGAGTTTGGGTTTCTAGCGCGTTACGGCAACATTATTAATATTCTTTTGGGAACTTCTTAGCACGGTGTTCGTGTGGTTTCGAATTTCTTTAGATTTGTAATAACCGGTACGTGCACTGTTTCTGTAATTTCTTGTGGAGGAAGTGAGGATAAAAGCGAGCTCATATCGCTTATACTTATTTCGTTCGTTATCAGCGGTCGTCAGCTAGATGAGGAAAAACGGTAAAGTGCGGAATTAAAGTTGAACCGCGTTCTGATCGTGCCGTTTTATTGTGCGGGAAAAATGTGCACTGCGCTGACATAAATAAGCTTAATCTTATTATTTTTCGGCAGCCGTTAGATGGGATCTTACAGCAATGTAGCAGTTTCTTTGCCGGAAGTGAGAAAGTTAATAAAATTATTGCGAGCAAGACAAGGCGACTTTACGTTCAGGTTATGTGCGAGAAATAAATTTTTCAAAGCGCAAGCGGAATTTAATTGGTTTTACCTTACGTTGATATTTTTTCTCTTCTTGTTTTTGCCCAATCAATATTTCGCAGAAGCACGTAGTAATCAAATCATGTATCGTGGGCGCCATACTGTTGGCTGGTAAAGTTTTATCGGCGGCGGTGTGTGCATTGATGCTGAGGTCGCATATGAGTTTCATAAAAATGTTTTATTGGCCTGCTACGTTGGGAAATGTGTTTTAAATCGAGTAGTCTATGGGCAGCATGAGTATGGATGGCATCAGCTACGAGCGCTGTGAATGCCTCTGGATACACGACATTAATTCCCCGAGTAAATAAATCCCACTTGTGAGTACGTAGCCTGGTACGTGGCAGCATCGTTTTCTCCATATAAACGAGCAGCCATTTGGTTTCGGATGACCGAGAGCAATTCTCTCATCTTTGCAACAACGACAACTAGGACTAGGACTAGGATTGTCGATCAGGTCTGAAGCGAGATGCGACAGGCATTGCCGGTGGTCACCTGCGGGATGCACTGCACTGCTCCTCGCTTTACTTCATTTTCCGATCGAATCGAGTCGTCAGCTCGCAGCGGACGTACCATCCGTTTTGGTCCCGCGCGCCACCGGCGGCGCCGTGATTTATGTCGCGTTTGAGCGGATCTGGGGAGTTCGTTCGACTCATTGTACGCTACGTCGCCGGAGGCAATATTCACGCGACCCGTAAAAATAGCCAGACACGCAAATTGCCTTTTTTCCCCAGTCATAAGCGATCAAGAATGACGAAGAACAGCGGTGGTCACGGGTCGCCTGTTTGCCAAAATATAAACTACGAAGGAGCCTGCGTTTGCGCTAGAGCTTGTTTCACAGCTTCTATTTCATTGCGAATCTTTCGCAGATAAATCACCACATGGACAAATTATTTCGCCCCGGGAGAAGGTGATATTTCTCCAATTTTTTATACGATATTCTAGGGATAATGCATTAAAATAATAAAAGAGAGCCTAGAGGTTGGTAAATAAATGATAGGTTTGATTGTTTTGGTGGTTTTCTTGAGTTTAAAGGGAAGAAAGTTGTAAGGAAACTTGAGAATGAAACGTTTACCTACTTCTGGTGTGGTACAAGTGTAGTAGGTACATACTATATATTATAGTAGGTGGTGTATTTTATCTATTTTTGGACACACGGGCTGGGCTATTTTCGCTTTATCGAGTTTGAAACGTGCGCGTGTTCGAGTTTCTTCTTGTTCGCTCAAGGTAGGAACGAGAGTTGGCTGGAGTCAGCATCTTCCGCCACCCGATGCGACGCATCGCATCCGTGATGTGATTGTGACGCGTCTCGCCGCCTCCTGCCTGGCCAACACAATTTCATTCTTGAGGCAACTATTCGATGACATCGTTTGTGCAACAAAACGGAGGCAAACCCTGTGCGCATCTCTCTTCATCCTCTATTCGTTTGCTATGCACTCAGCCCAGTGGCGTGTGGCGAAACTACTGAAAAGATTATCGCGCTATCAGAGTGTATGTTTGTTAGACGCGCGATATTGCGTTCTGCACTAAATTGATCTAATTCTCTGATGAATTTTCTTTTCTTCTCGTATGAACAAGTAACAAGATTTCACAGGAAATTTCCGTGAACAAACAGAAAATATATGTACTTGTTATATTCTTGTTAATTTGGCAAAAAACATGACATGTTGTTAAGTACACTCAGCATAATTAGTGAGCATGGCATGGCTTCAGGCGTGTAATATAATAAAAACATTAATAAGCAGAAAGAGAGCCGGAAGAAAAATGCGCGCAGTGAATGCGCCTTTGAATAAATCAAGTCTGGCATTGTGTTGCGTCGTTGTCCTTGTACCGCGGTGGCGCGCATTTCGCATGCAATAGTATAATACTAGTGCATAATCGTATCTCCAGTAGTCAGCCGTTTTCGAGCTGCTTTACAACGTAGATGAGTGCGCTGATAAGCAATCACCTCGGCTGCGCTGAAAAACTAAATTAACTCTCATAATTTATCTCGTGCAACTGACGGCATGGCAGGCGCAAGCGTAAGCGCAAGATTGCTAACTGAACTCTCGTCGAGTGTTTGCGGATGTTTGCAATTCATTGCTGGGTTGTGTGTGCACTCAATGAACGGAACCGACGTACGAAGCAAGGATCGAAACGAATGTTCGGTCGATTTTCATTTGGGTTTTCGGTTTTCTATCGGGTCTATCAATGCGGTCGCGTTTTTGCTGTCATTAGGAAGGACAGGACGACAACGAACGACTAGAGGATATTTGTTGCACTGCATTTCCTCTCGATGCGATGCCATGTGATGTGACGTGCGTTGTTCAACATCCTCCTCCAGGGAAAATAAATTAATCGCTCACAGGCAGTTTCAAACAGACATTGGGTGTTTACAATGACTCTTCTGAAATCTTAAATTTAAATTCTGTTATTTGTTGCGAATGAATTCTTGTAGCGAGTTGCATGAAATAGTGCGACAGTTGATTATTCAAATTTCATTCATCTCGGCGATCTTTTATGAATTCCTTTTGTCTTAAGCGCCTCCTCGGTGGCGCGTTCGGCGCTTCTTTTGACTAAAACTTTTGCCATTCATCACCGCACCACGCAGCACAAAATTGTGAATAGACTATCATCATCATTATTTTGCATGCGCCTTCGCGTATGATTTTAAACGCACACTCTCTACACTTCCGCCAAGCTGACTGGAATAACCCAGTTTCCCGGAAAGGACAGACGTCCGCTGTAATTTGTAAAAGTCCACTCCACTCGGTCATAATCTGGCACAGCGAGCCAACAGTCCAGTGCGCCCAAATCGTGTCTTGTTAATCTTTAAAGTAGTGAAATGATTTCAGGCGCCAAATTCATTATGGGTATATGTACGTTGCTGCGTGCCTGTGCTTTGCTCTGCTTTGCCTTGCTTGGGTGTTTGCCCGTTTTTCGTTCGGCGGCTTGTGGCGGTTTTTCCGGGGTCTACGATAACGCCAACGCCGGAGCGTTGTTCTAGTAATTCCTTGGATAGCGGCCAATGCGTACTTTGGCGTAACGGACACTTGGCTTTAATTGTGTTCGTAACTCACTGCCACACTGCATTGAATAAACTCGCTCAGCGATCGCCTTTTTTTGCGTGGACTGCTCTTTATCGTTGAGTAGGACAAAGCTTATTAGCTATGGCGCTTAAATTATCCTTTCTTTTCTGACAAGTCTATTAGTGCGCTATAATTATCTAATCAGCATGTAGGTTTCTTACGGGGTTTAATTAATGCACAATCTCAAGCTCAATCTAAATAAAATAAGACAGGGTAATGATAGTTTGTTGAGTTGACTTTATTCTCCTTTCGTGTGCTGGGATATCTGCTAATTTTACTTTACGGTCTTGAATGTGCTTGTATGTGAGCGCGTCGTGCGTGTTCTTCGTCCTCGTGCCGTAATGAGACACCAAAGCCGGTCTGAATTGCGTTGGCGCAATTCGTGAATTAGCCTCGTCCGCAACTGCTTGTAACTAACGACCAGTGAACGCGTGCGAGGCACAAAACATCGCACTTTGATACCGTCGCCGTCGGTTCGGGCAACAAGGATGAGGACGTGGGTACGGACTGGACGACATTCTTATCGCTGATTTGATGTCGCGCGAGTGTGTCGTGGGTCCGACTGCTTCTGCTCTTGTGTCTGTCGCTCTGTTAAGGGTTTTCCACTAGCAATCAGCGCGCGTTTCTTTCGGTCACTGCGTCGTTGCATCTCAGTCACTGAGACATTAAGTCCAGGATATAATTAAAAGCGCTTTGAGTGTTTTTAGATGAGTTTGCTTGATATTGATTTCCGTACTGAAAGAAACATTTACGAGTTGATGTGTATGCATGTGTACATATTGGATCAGACTATGGGGTGGCATTTAAATGGATATTTAATTTAATTTATAAGCGTACATCAATATGGACGGTGCCGCCTATAAAGAGGCCGTTTCTGGCTGACGCGGCCGTTAGCGTTAACCAAAAATAACTGCAATGTTGGCCTCGTCTGGATGAGTGGGTAGTTGGTGTTTGGTGCTTGCTTGGTATACTGCCCTCGAAGCGCAGGGTGGCGTGGGTGTATCGCTGGCAGGATATGAGCGCGCTGTTTGTCTTGCTTTCAAGCCGTCCATCTCACTGAGGATGTAAATAAATTACACTCCGGGTGCTTTCGCAACAGTTTAGTTTTGTAGAATGCTCACGCTAGCTCCTGGCACTGCCAAGACACTGCCAGGCTTCTGGAAGCTTTTATTCTAAGAGTGAGTAAACGAAGACTAAATCGTCAAACAAGTCAAGATAATAAATACAAGGATGATAATTTTTGAATGAAATTAGTTACTAGATGGAGTATTGATTTTGCGGTTCAATAAGCTTGAGTTGAACCCTGAGTTGTGAATTTTAAGTTTATTCTTGTGGTGTTGCCAATGAAAGATTGAACCGAGAAGTGAGAAATTGTCGTCTATTCATTGGGGCATCCTGCTGGTGGTTCGAATGAGCCGATAATAAAGTGTTGAAAAGCGGGGAAATCGCTTTGGCGAAACAGGCATTTTCAATAAGCAACAATCATTAATCTTACGCCTTTCTTACGACTTTATTCTTGGATTTGTTGCTTTATTTCTTGATTTCATTCTGCTTTCTACGACTTTTGGCTGGAAGCTTTCATATAATTAACGATATCATTATATATATGTGACTATATATAAAATATTATGGATATTTTGCAGGATTTTTATCCTTGTTATCAAATTTTATCTTTTACAAGCAGTTCTCTCCTCACGACTGGCCCATTTCCATTTATTATGTCGCCCCGAATGCAATTTCGACAGGCATGCCACGAAATAAAGCGTCACTCTTCAATCGGACCTTCGTCCTGCGTCTCTTTCTTGTTTTCTTCTCCGCTGATTCAGATTCTCTGTCGTCAAAGTTGGAAAGTCTTGTGCTGTGAGTGCTTGAATTCTGGATCGCATAAAAAATGACGAAAGTTGTTCAGATGACGATTTATAAATGACGTCCTTCGTGCATATGATGCATCAATATTAACTCCAATGCGGCAATGATAAATTATGCGTGATAAATTGCTGTTTTATTTTCCGCTTGCGATCGCGCTCGCGGCGTCGGACTCGGCATCGTATTAAAGTTTCCACAATGCGTGTCGACAGCAGCGTTACAAATCGTTGCGTTTGAATCAACGTCAATGCGCGCTTTGTGATCGTCTAATCGAATGTCACTATAATCCTTGGAGGAAGGTGTATGCCGGCGTCGATGAAACGCAAATAACGCGGGAAGGATGTCGCTTTCCGGCTCTATGCCGCGCGCGGCTTTGAAAGCTTTAGACATTATATTATCGCTGTTTTGTATTACATCTTGCATTTTGTACCTTGCATATAATCTTAGCTAATTAGAGTCTTAACTAGTCTTTGGGCACCTTGGGCACAATCATTTTAGCACTTGTGCAAATTGTGTATTGGCAACTTTACACTCGAATAATTCGTAATTCCTATTGTGCTAAGGGTAGTGACACAATTCTTTTATTCAAAAGTCGTAAATTTTCCATCGATGGCTGTCCACAGAAGGTAGAGGACGATTGCATGCCTTGAGCATTCCACGGACGATCTTAGCACACAATGCGAATGCGGTTTGGCTTCGATTAATATTTATGACGATTGGGCGCGATTGAGGCGCCGAAAGCCGCATTTTATGCATTAAGTAAGTGCCGTCGGTTTACGGCTTTCAATTATTTAGCGAGTTTATGTTGATGTCGAGGTGGCGCGGAATCTGCTGTGGTAACAAAATTTCGGAGGCGTATTGATGAATAGCTATCAAGTTCAATGGTCGGGTAGCAAGCAGCAAATGCACCATCAAAATCGAGAGTCCGAACCCTGGATGATCATTACGCTTAGGCTTACGCTGGAGCCTGCTATTGCGCTGAATGGAAATTTATTAATTGACGGGTCATTTCCGGAATATCCGGCGCGGCGTTATTAATTATTGAGAGGGGAACTGATGCGAATTTCAGTTTCAGTTCCAGTTTCAGTTGCTTTTGCGCTCGCTGATGAGCATCCACACATTGATGATGACTTTTGCTCCATTAACATTGTTTATCCGCTTTTTCCATCTCCCTGCGTGAATGGGTATTGATTAAGCAAGAATTTTTAATGAGCAAAGCAAAGTATTCAGGTTTCTGGGGAAACGTGTATTAGGAATTTGGATTGATTAAAGTGAAATGAATTACGTTGAGATATTTTGTTTTATTTGAGCTTGCAGCTCAGCTCAAGGATCAGAAATGTTCGTTGGCTGCGTCGTGTCGCGTCGCGTCGTAACGGTAATGCGATAAATTAAAAATCGTTGATATATCCAATCTAAATATGAGTACGTATTTCATTCCGGCAGCCAAGGCGGAAATAAAATATTTCATTTAGCTTAGGGAGAAAAAAATTAATTTCATCCTTGCTAGCTGCCTGCCTGCCTTCACGGAGATATTTCCGCCTGCTGACCCATTTTCCGTCGTCGTCTGTCGCCGATGGTCGTCTTCTCGCCGCCTCGCTCGGTCGTTTTGTCATTTATGAATGACGCTCGTGGCGGAATTAGAATTGCAAGCACATATTCACCTTACTATAGGGATACCCACACGCTCTCTGCATACGAATACCGACTTGTTATTGGCATATAGGTACATATCTGTTTATATACGAGCATGAGCGTGAGGGTGCGGGGGTGGTGGGTAGTTGCAATGCTTGCCGATTACGGAATTGCATCGCTATTATGATCATCATAAAAACGCATGCGCCGCAGCCCGTTGGTGGTGCAATTGAGCACGCTCTTTATCTCCATACACTGCCGACTGAAATGATAACGTGCCCATTCATTACCGCGAAAATAGCAATCGAAAGCTTGATATATCTTTATGGGTCGGGTGTGGGTGCAGCACACACTTGCGGTCGGTTTAATTCATGCGCTACTGCAAGGATGAACCCAAGCCCTGCGAGTGAGTTGCATTTGCGTTGGAATATTGCGTGAATTGAATGGCAATCCGACAAACTGCGAACTGCACACAGTAGGAGGAATTGCAAAGTGTAAGCAATAATCACTATATTCGAGTGCGTTTAATAACCGCAGTATTTCGGATTTCCTAATCGTGTCGCGCCTACACATATTGCAGATATGCGGCAGCGTGGCACGCAGCCTGTTGCAATAATTCATGCGATATGATTACATATGACAATTATTCAACTCAAATAAGCGAATTTATAATCTTAGCAGGAATGTAGGTATGTACGTTAAGCTCATCGTGTAGAAGGAATTACAATCGTAAGGATTCATTACCAGGACAAGAGTAGCGTAGCTGCGCTGAGCTGCTTGATAACTCGAACACGTACTTGTGTCTGAGCTCGCACCAAGATAGCGCCAAGTTGGAGTTTAAAGGTTTTTTGCCTCAGGCTGACTGATAAATAATATTGTAAGAGGCATGGTTTCAGCCGTTAAATACGAGCTTCGTTAGGATTCGCCACGATTGCATGAATTTTCAAGTCTTGTCGCTGCCTTGCTTCGGGTGTCTCAAGTGTGCGCGCGTTTCTTCGTCGCTCTCCAGTTCATGGCATGGAAGTTTGTAGCCAGCTGAGCGCAGGATTAAGAAGTCACAGTGCTGCGCGTTGTTGCATCAACTCCAGCTCCAGCTGCAGCTTCAGCTCCGGGCTACACCATACCGGCTTCTCAAGTACTATATACACGCGCATACTTACGAAATCCCGAAATACTTATTTCTGCGCTTACAAAGTTGTCGAAGCGAAGCGACGCAACGCGACGCGGTGGTCTGAAGGTGCAGCGTGTATTTTATGGTATTGTCGTATCCATGCTCGCAACTCATTGTCATTGTGGCAAGGATCATGCTGTAATTACAAGGATCTCGCACAGTTGCGTGCTAACAATTCAGCAGAATGCTCAGACTGGGACTGGGACTGGGACTGGGGACGATTCAAAGACCGCAGAGATGCGTGGACTTTTCGACGAGTTTAGTTACAAGTATAATTTCATTTGAACCGAGCGAAATTCGTCGTCTTGGGCCTGGCTGGGTTTCAGCTGGTGCCATCAGGCGACCAATTATGACCCGACGAACACGATGTCGAGTTGTTAAGTGGCCGGGATGAATGAATTCATGCGCTAATTAATATCGGAATTGAAGAGTGAAATGCCCACTGGACCCCCAAATGCTAACGTCTTATTGATCGAGCGTACAGAAGCGTTTGTTCCACTTTTTACCAATTGGAGGGCGCTCTGCAAGGGTGGACGAGAGGAACTACAATTTCCGCTCCGGTATGGCACACATCTAATCACGGCTAATCGGGTTTCCCACTTAATCAACAACGAGCGTCGTCATGTCCCGAACGGCGATTTTCAATTTAGGCCCAGATTGAATTATTTCAACTGGCCCAATCAATCCAAGGGGTAGTTGACGTTTTTTCTTCTTTTTTTGTTGGTGTAAAGGTGCAAGGGTACAATGGTACCAGGAGTACCAGGGAATCAACGTAAACAAATCTAACTTTGTTTGTTAATGCTTTTCTTGTGATATTTACACAAATTGAACGTGTTGTTTGGCCCAGTTGTCAAAGTTAGGTGTGTGCGGTGATTTGGATTGCCATTATATCTATTATGTCAATAGGGGGCACGCATATGCGTGAGGGCGCCTTAACGATATTTCGAAACTTTAAATATGTTTACTTCTGCAAAATCACATCGCCGTGAACATTACCTCACGTTGGTTGCGTTGCGTTCCGTTGCGTCTTAAGGAAGTCGCTGTGTATAAAGAAAGCAGCCCCAGCCCAGCTTTCTTTGGGGCTTGAGGCCGCCCTATTACTTCTCATTTTAGGGCAGCAGTTTTATGCCCTTAACTCACCTGGGATTTACAATTACGTCTGACGTTAAGTTTTACTGTTTCGCTGTTGTCCTCCGCCAGCCACCAGGCTTTCAAGAGCAAAACACACATTTAAATACTTTCGGGGTTAACGGTGATACTAACGCGGTGCATGCTGAGCAAAGAAAGGAAAAATCCAGGGTGGTGGGATATGCGCCAGTGCATTCTAATTAAATCCAGGCCTGACCTGGCCTGGTTTGCTCTGCTCTGGCCTATTTCATGTTTGCGAGAGAGTTTTTTCAACAACATTTGTGTGCAAATTTAGTTTTAACGTTGTACGCTTTACTATGCCATGCTCTGTTTTGATGCATGACGCACGCATTTTTCATATTTTCCTGTAGAGATGCGCATGCAGATGCAGATCAGTTTGTTTGGACGACATGTGGTCCACTCGCATGTCCGTGTTTACAGAACGTAAACGCTTGTGAAAAATCGTATTTGTGCTCGGCGAGCGGTCGTTTGCGAACGTGCACGTTGATAGAATAACTGCGGAAAATCAGTTCGACGCGATGCTTGATATTTGAGTTATCGTTTGCTAGCGCATTACCTCGGTGCGTTTTTACGGCAGGACAATACCATTGCTTCCTACCTGCCATTCATATTTAGTTTGTCTCTCTGGGCCTCGACGCTATGGCGCTTTTGTTCGCTGATGAACTGGTTGTTTCTGGTCCAGGGGCTGAGATTCATGCCGGAATAAAAATGCGAACGGCATTTCCCTAATGGCAATATTCGTTACTGTTCATTGTCATTGTCGCACGTTGTGCAAATTGCGAGTCGAGTTTGGAAAAAAAGAGTGGGACAGGGTGTTTTAAACTGTTTTTTGTGTGCAGTTTTGAGCATTTTAATCTAATATTATTTGGGCTTATAGTTATAGCGCGTGGAGATTTATTAGCACTCAGTCGAGTGGTGTATGCAGGAAAGGAATTTCTCCCTTGGGACGCATTTAACCAGGCATTGGCAAAAAGTGCAGCGAAGAGATAGATAAAAATGAAAACTTCCCTGACATATTCCCAATGTTTCTAACTATACCCATGCGCACTTCCCACTTCCTAGTTTCCAGTTCTCGGTCCCGTTTGCAGGACCATTTATCAAATACCATTCCGAGTGTAGGCCTTTCTATAGCCTATATTTTTCCGCGACTTATATTTATTGGGGTGCCAAGCTGTAGCCGTTGCCAGGCTAAATTCTTGCTTATATTTCACGTTAAGGATAATAAGACGTTCTGTATTGCTTTTGAATTTTATGGCTTGTACGAGGAATTGACAGGATTACAGCATGGCTGTACAGCGACATCTACATACAGGGTAAGGGAAGCTTATAAATATGATTGAATTGTGATTGAAATGGAACGTAGAGGAATTGAATTCATTCATGGTCATTTCATGCAGAAATACTTTATGACGAGTAAAACTATCTGTCATCGTTCACTTAAAATCGCGTATGAAACGTGAACAGCACAGCACGTACGAAATATTTTGCAAAATAAATCGCTGTCGAGCTGCTGCGTATCAGATGAGCGCGCGCGCATAAAAATTACGACGCTCATAATTCAATCCGGCATCGACAGCACATCCAAATCGACGGCGTGGCAAAAGGTGCGCATTCGCATTCAAAATTGCATTTTCTGTGGCACTCAGCCGATAAACTCACCACTTTTGATAAAATTGTTAACGCGCCAACATAAATCTCATCTTACAAGTGCAAGCGCATGCTTAAGCTCAAGCGTCATATTTACCTCTGTCATCAAACTTAAACTTTCAACTTGAACGTTATAAAGCTTCCAACTGCTTAATACCAGTAAGGATCTAAGGTCGCAGCCAAGCTACGGCTTCTTAACAAGCCCATCAAGCATCAAGCATTTGCACTACGACGAAACTTGATGTTTGTAAAGATCGCCGGGTGGTTGCAGACCTTTTGAAAGTGATAAAGATGCGGTCGCCCCGCAGTGACTATTATTCCGTGTGTGCACCTGATGTACGTCTCGTGTTGACGCATGAAATGCATGCCTGTTATGTTGAGGGTAGTCCTGCGCGTGTCAGCTTCGTCCTTCGTCCTGCTTTGGTTTATACCCACCTATCAAGTGACACCGATGTGAGTGGTAAATATCCTTGCTCTAGGCGTCCTCTTGTCGATGGTTCGGACGTTAGAAAAATATGCACGTGCCATACATCCAAAGAGCAGACTGGCAGATAGAATGATGTTTGTGGTGGAACACATGCTTGCCACGCTCTGCAGTCTTTGTTTTGCGTTTTTGGTTTTCGGTTTGCCATCGAAAAGTTTGATCGTAAATTTTTACGCGTTGCTTTTATAAACTTTTGAATGCATACGCTTTTCCTCTTTGTGTCCTCGGATATAAATATATCTGAAGAGAGGAGCAGGAGCAGGAGAGAGGAGAAAGGAAGAAGTGAGGCAATTTAATGGCAGATTTAAATTTTAATTTGAAATTTAATTTTAAGTGTCACGTTGAGTGGTTAATATAATATAAGGGTTAGACAATACGAGTAGCTACTCAAGTCACGAGGTAATTAAATTTATTGAATGTTTACACTCGTGGCACAAAAAAGGAAGAACCGGGAAGATAAACAACAAATTACCAGCTGGCAATAATGCAAATTTAATTGCATCTTAAAAGTGCGATTAAACAGACAGTCAAAAAGGCAAAAGAAATTGTTATTCGCCGCCTTGCTTTTGCATTATTAGCTCTATTGCTGCGTGCGTTCGGCGAACGTTTTTCCATTAGTCGTAATATTTATTTCTTACGTGCGATTTCTTCGAGATGCTGCGCTGCGCTCTTCGTTTTGTTCGTATTTTTCATTCCATTCGCCATCCGCGCACTCGGGTGTAAATTTTACGTCCGTTTTTCTAGCATCGTAAAGATTGCCCGACTCTCATACAGATTTCGTTTTATAGAAGTGTCGCCGACGTATAGAACTAGTCTCTCTACTTCTACTTCTACTCCGCGTCGCGCTGGGAGCAATTCGCTTTATTATCATCCGCTGGCGGCATTAAATAATGCACTTATTAAGCGTGGCTTGGGGACGCAAGTGCCGACGCAGGGAAAATATAAATACGTGCAGATTCTTATATGTATTCTTACAGCTACAGCTTTTGCTTTCCCATTAACCGGGGGCTAGGTGAATAGGGATCCGGATGCGGATGCGAATGGGGGCGAGGTAATTACGCGAATTGCGAAAAAATGCAAATGCGCAATCCATAAATAGGAGTTTGGCGCGCTCTTTATCGACGCTCGTAAACAATCAGCGCCCTATCGGAACGCGAACGCATTTATATTTGAGCTTCGATTTCGTCCCTCGCATCGACTATGGTGTATGTTATGGTATTGTACTTTTTGTTTTAACTTTCGACTCTCGGCTCTTTGTTTTGTGCGCGCACGTCGATGAGTTTTGTTCCCGCTGACGCGCTTTAGTATCGTTGTTGGCGTTTATGTGTTTCGGTCATCATAAAAGTTACGCTGCGCGTTATGACGAATGCGTTTGTAAATACATACGTATCTATTCGTTCGTATCCAACCTACAATATGATGCGCTCGTTTCGGGAATTGGTTGAGTATCGGTTCATACATATTGAACGTTGGTTAGACAATGGATACACAATATATGGTTCTGGTTCTAGGCACTTTTCGAAATCTGTTTGTTTGAGTTTTAATGCAATATTTCGCCAAGTTTAATGCAATGTGCACCGGCAGGTGGAGCTTTCAAGCAGCTCATTGAAATGGCTGAAAAGAAGTTCACTGTGCAGGGTGGTAAAGAAGTTGAAGGTACATACTGTACTGTACCTTGGCGGAGGCAGGTTTGAGGGAAGCACCTGGAACATGATGCACTGAGCGCACATGTTCGGCGTGCGTCCTGCATACATCACATAAACGTCGGTATGTTCGCCGCTGTTAAATTTTATGGCTAAAGTTAGAAGTAGATCGTTATTTCTATTTGGAAGTGCAATTCAGTTCAGCTTCGGGTACGAATACCAAAAGCGCAAACTGGGGTGAATATTAATATTTTCATAAGCTGGAAATATAGCTATCTAATATTATATTATTAAGGTGGGAGAGCTGAGAGCTGGCTGGCTAGGAGTGAGGCATTTTTATGTCGAGGATTTAATTACATCTGTAACGCGCAGACGATTAGAGAACTAAGTGAAAACGTCTGAGATGAAATTGATGGCGATCTCGATTCGGGAACGTAATGAAAAATTGATGCGCTCTTCGAATGCTTGATTATCACGGGAAATCTCGGCGGGTTCCTAATTGAAAGAATCATCAATTACTCAAGCGAGGGCGATTCATTCGTCATCGATTGCGCTTGCGCTGGCTGTGCATTTATGATATGATATATCTATCTTCCTCCACATGCAACTATTAAATCTTCTTCGAGATGTAATAATTTATGGAAGGTGCAGCGTGAATTATTTACGACTGCCATCCATTACTCGCAATGCAGAAAATGCAGTATAGTATTGACGCGGTGTGTCCGTATCGTATGCGAATTCCTCCTATCCTCCACAATGAGGCTGTCGCGCTGATGAAACTATCCAATACGTACGTACCTACGATATGTACGCTTTATTAAAATTAATCGTGTGCTCACTGGGATAAATAATGTGCACGGATCAGCCGGGATTCGCCAGCTCAGCTAGAAGCTTATTTATTATTATTCAAACGTAAGCTTTGAGTCTCTGCACATGCAGCCGCTAACTTGATAAGGAAAAAGGATTGAATTTGAGCTCTCTATCCGGCACGGTGTGGTGTAGTGTGAAAAAACGAGCATCAAGTGCATTGGATGATTAATGAATCGCAGGCCAGGCGCACGTAAATATATTTCTTATTGAATCCTTCGCTCGTGAAGAAGGAAACTACGATTTATTTAATTTTCCTCTTATTTTATCCACGAGTCTATCGCACATGTCGATAGACTTGTATGTAAAGGTACAGGTTTAGATAGAGTAGAGTATAGAGTTGGGTGGAAGAAAGGTAAATGATTCCATCTGGCTGATCTGACTCTGACATCAATAAATTCAGATAGCAGTGCAAAGTTTGCAACTCACTCACCGCTCGCGCGCTGCTGAAGTCTGTCCACTCGGGGACATTTCTTTTGGTCTGTCGGTGAATGAAACGTACGACATTTGCAGTGCCATGCTAGGCTGAAGGTACTCAGTGACCCTTAATGATCCTGCCCTTGCCGTGCTGCTAAAAGCAAACATTTTTTACCCGTTCGGTCGCTGTCGGGCCTAGATGGAGCAATTTACGGTTATAGGAGACGCCGAAAGTTTGCAGCAATAAATCGATGATGCTGGATAACGAGCGCCACTGGCATAGGTGCCTACCCTCTGTTTCAACACTGCCACTCGCATCGTAAATATGTACGTTCACACTTGATTATTCTCCGGCACGCGTCGTGTCTTCCTCTTGGAATTTATTATTTGTTCCACCAATTCCTACTCTTATTCGTATTCGTATTCGTTTTGGTTTCTGCGCATTTGGAATTTGCAATCTTGCTCCACTAAATGTGAAACATTAATGAAATTAATCAACATACATCAGAATGTAATTACCGTTCCTTTGCTTCTTACATGTTGTGTGTGTCAGTGTCAGAAAATCTGCGACGCGACACACAACATGACACACCTCACTCGCGAAAGACTCAACCAAACCAACGCCAACGCCTTGCTCTGCTCTGGCTCTAGCTCTTCTGGGTTCTGTTCTCCTCAGAGTCGCCTCGATTACCAGCACTCGTGTCTTGCAAGTTTCCTGCAACTTGCTGAATCATTTATAATGTGCAGAAAGCCGTCGTCACATACTCACTCCTCATGCCACACAATTGCTTATCTCCTTCCTGGTTCACGACTGCGAATGTGGATGTGAATGTGAACGTGAGTTTCTGCATCGATCTTTCAGGAACTTTACTTACCATCTATCTAGTTAACTAACGCGTAAATTAAGGCAGGTTTTCACAGTTTAATTCGTCATACATATGTACATAAATCTCTTCAGCTGTACGGCAATTCATTGATTTTGTTTCTCGTGTTAAATTTACAGAATGAAAGTTGAATATTCAACGTCCACCGCTGAGGCATTATTGAAGATCACGCCGGTGGTCGTCTCCGACGAGGCGAGCTACAAATGCGAGATCACATACCTGGACGTGCGCGAAAACTGCGACGTGGTGCAGATCATCAAGCTGACAACTTTGGGTGAGTTCATTTATTTCCTAAATCAATTCCGCCAAACTTTAATCAACGAGCGGGGGAATGTTCACCTCAATTGACACTTTTGAATATGTCTCTTCTTCGCGCTCCTTGAATAATTTGCGTTTCACTCAAAGTTTTCTTCATTGAATAATAAACGATTGCATGCGGAAGGCATTCTGTCTTGAATGATTTACTCGCAATAATAAATCAATAGTTGATAGTATTTCAGCAATGAAAACGGCAACTCATTGAAAAACAGAATACCTTATGCTTTAAAAGCACAGTACACTGTGCACCGTTGTTACTATTTTGCATTCGTGCAGTGCAAATATAATGCAATGTATTCCAAGACGTTGGCTTTCAAAAAACTCACTCTTGGTGATTTTCTACGTTATTTTGCCGTACTCAATGCTTACCCTGCCACTGTGTATTTGAAAGCATGCAAAAACTTGCAACTTTCTGCAAGAAAACACAACACAACACAACGTTGCGCACCGGAATAGCGTTTCAATAGAATAGCACAGCACCACGATCAAATGAACGAGTGAACGAAAGAAGCAGGCCAGGCAAGCAGAACAGAACGTTGAATGAAACAAGTCGCTAATTGCGAGTTGAAAGGATTGCTTAACAAGTTAGCAGGCAAAAAGCAAAAGAAACTACCTTATTGCGCAAATGTACACAAATTGCATTACCGCGCGCTGCAAAATAAATGCTCGAGTGTGCTGCTCGCTGCTCGGATGCTTTTATAGCGTAAACAAATGCACCACTCTACGCTAAAGTTGGACTTGACTGTTTGTTGATTGCTACAAAACAGCTCAATCAGCGCGCAACTTTAAAAACGCATACACAAAGTGGTGGTGAATCCTTGAATGGAATGGTATGTTCCTACGCTTTGTTTACGCCTGACCGACATGAGATCGTGTGAAAGGAGTCGTAAAACAGAGTCGGGGGCAAGAGATGAATGCGATCGGCGGCGCACTTCCGGTAAGAAATCACGCGACCCGTCGAGATACAAACCCGCTGCGTTTAAACCGACAAATTTTCAACGTTGCACAGCAGCGCAGCTTGCTGTTTTGTCAGGATTTTGTATTATACGTCGCGTTGCGTCGTTTAGCGGGGCGAAAGCAGCCAGCAGGATTCTCGGATTTGTGTTTGCGTCCGTCCCGTCCCGTCCGGAGAAATGTTCTCTCTACTCCACTCGCATTGGTATTGGCTTGATTAATGGCAGCTTTAGAAAAGTTTTTGAATCGTTGGGTCTAACTGCCGACCGCACTGCGTCCAGCCAGCGCTGAAATATAACGAAATAACGAGTGCCTGCTGAGCGTGTGACGTGAACAATTTTTATGCATTGTTTATTTGCGTCGGCTAGTCGTTGGGTGACAGTTTTATTTGGTGAATTGTTTTCTGGTTTGCTTCTTCTTGTTGATCACTTGTCAGAAATGTATTTGTTGTGGATGCGAGCTCATGTGTGAACATTGGCGATGCGTATTGAGTGTGGGCGAAATGTTGCGGTTGTTCTAAAATGCTGCCAAATAAATCAGCCCTCACACGCGGGTGGCGGCGCTGATCTTACGGCGCTGCACTGCTGGAAAGTGTTCAACGCAACGCCAGGCAATGACGACGGCCAAGTGGAAAATCCCTTCGTGCGATTTATTACGCCGACACCAAGTCGACATAAATCATTTCTAGATATCGTAGAGCGCTTTTTAATTTCCCACGCAAGGTTTTCCTTTGCCATCGACTGAACGTTTTGTTTTCTTGATTTCCTCGCACTTGAAAAACACTTGAATATATTTTGAGATGAAAATATTAAATGATGATCAAGCATCAGAAAGTGGCTGGCACCTTTGAAGGGTCTGCCTCTCGACGCAAGATTTCCGGGATGCAATTGATGTAATTTAATTAAAAGCCTTTAACTTGTTAAGTTGCGAGTGATGTGGGTTCCTGCTTGCACGTCTCCGATGCAGATTTTCGGTGCGGACGCGCTTCTGCTCGCAGATAAATTAGGTATTGAAGTGGGCTCGATGACCATGGGGCTGCTTGGTTAATATTCACTTACCAATCTCTTGCGAGCCTGTCGACAGCAATTAGTTGGCAGCGTGCGCTTGCGCTTGCGCTTGTTAATTACCGCCAGCCATTGGGATATACGATAGGGAAATGAATCCGGTTCGTTCCAGTTCGTCAAAGAAACCTCTAAGACGCGGCGGGGCCACTTGGCAATTTCTTTCGTCGAGGGCGCGCTGCGCTGATCCCCCTTTAACAGGTGAATGAATGCGGTCGTTAGGAAGTCGTAATGGCAGCGGGAATTATTTAAACGAGATTTGGAAAAGTTGCACGTTTAATCGATGATTTCTCCACCACTCGTTCCGTTCTTTCGGACGATTAGGTGTGCTTTCTGATTCCAACTCTCTTTTATTTTCTTGAGCGAACTTTGCACATTCAATTTTCAGTTCTTGAAACTGAAACTTTTTCACTTAAATTGCTATGCTGGGTGTGTAAAGGCACGTTACCTGTCTATTAGATAATAGTTGGTATTTAATAATACACTTGCTTTATCTCGCGAGTACCTACCTAATTTTCCTTCCTTGGAGTTTCTTTAATGTTCAATGCGGATCTCTTGCGTGATGAATTACCATCGCTCAAAGTGCGCGGCGCATACGATGTTATGCGAATAATGTTATGAAGTTATTTAATCATGAAGTTGCTTGGTGGCGAAAAGGCAATATACTTGCTGCCGGCGGCGGCGGCGGCGTGTTTGTCGCGCGACTGGTATGTGTGCGTGGGTGGACTTCATATATGCGAGCGCAAGTCAAGCGTCTGGGGAACGGCATGTTGTCATCCGTGTGATCGCCGCAACGCAACGCAACGCAACGGTGGCTTGTCACCATCATCGTCATCGTCATCTTTGTGCTGTGCAAAGGCAGTAGCTCTAGCAGCAGCGACAGCGGCAGTGGCTTTACCGTAGCCCATCATTTAACTAGACGCTGATGCTGATTAATTGTCGCGAACCTCAGACAAGCCGCCATCCTTCATGCTCCTGTCGAACCGCCAGCGGATTGAATATACCCATAAATACACAGCATGGCTCGCCTCCAGGGTGGCATTTCACCCAAACAAAGCATCGATCACATTTTTCTGGGGTTTTCATGATGTACTATCGTTTTTTTCATTATTTAAAAAATAAAAATCATGATTTCATTCACTGAAGAACAAATGATTTCAATAGTGAATATTGAAGAGAACTACGTACACGCATTCATTTCTCGATTGGAAATCAGAGCAACCATATGACAAATGTGAAAGCAGCTTGGGAGCTCGCTCTCCTCTGTCTGTTGCGTTATTCGATTTTCTGCTGATAGATTTACCGTAGCGGCGGCAGGCAGTGTGCATTGAATGGAAGCCGGGATGAGATTATTTTTAATGCAGTGCGACGCATTCATTCATTGCTTCAAATTGGAAAAATGCGTCCGCGATAACACGCGGGCACGGGCATGGGAATTTGCCAAATTCACTGCGATTCGAATAATGGTGTGCTTCCATTAACTACGAGTACAGTTATCAGCGACAAAAACGCTACCGCCCAGCCCAGCTCACGAAATTACGCGCGACTTGTACGCGTCTGTCAGATTCAAATACGATTACGATTACGATTTTACATTTGGCGGATTATGTTTGATTATTCTTGCATGTATAAAACGGTGATCCCTGGAATATAAATTATCCTTACGATAGGATAGGATAATGAAGAATGAATTTTTCTCGACGATATTAATAATAAATTCCGAGAGCGAAGGCGCATAATCCGCTTGAATTAAATTACCTGGTCTCATCGAATTTTTATGTTGTTCATATATTTATTTTGGCGTAGGTGTGGATGTGGGTTTCTTGTTTCTTATTTTGCTGCTTCGCTGTGGCGCGTTTTATTGCCCGCCGCGTGTAGTTACAACGGTGCGGTCATAAACTAGGAAGCTACCAGCATTAAGCTGCATATCTATTGCGCGACAGCAGCAAGCAAGCTATTCCATTCCGAGAGTGCATTCGCGCGATTTGCCTCCGGATGGAATGTACACCTCGGCTCTGCTCCTACTCTGGGCGGCTAACGAGCAGAACTGTGCAGGACGAAGATGACGCACTAGTATCGGAATTTAACGTGCGCGCGTTGAGGGAGATTGGTGTAGGTCGCTTTGTGGGATTTAAAGTTTTCGAACGGCGCTGGTGGCTGGGAAATTAGGAGGTTTCAGCAGCGCCCGAGTGCTCATAACCGTTTTAATATATTCAAACATTGGGAGCGAGCTCCAACTCGGGACGTTTAACAATTAAGAAATTACACCGCGTGCTGCGAATGCACGAAGAGAAGAGGAGTAAATGCGAAAATGTGAACACGCTTTTCATATTCTAATTGCGTGCACCTAATAAGGATTTAACTTTCTTTCTGGGCCACTTCTGTCAAAAGTATCTCACGATTGTCTTTGGCTAATCACATTTCTAGAGGCAAGCCACTCTCATTTTCATTTAAGGCGAAGGAAGGCTCAGGAAGGACATGATGGTGTACAGTACAGAACAACAAGATGTAATTTAATGTCTGAATCGCTGATGACTCCGAAAGGGTTGTGGAAACTCATTGCGAGAAAAGGGTCTTGGCTTGGCTTGGCAATTGCTTGCTGGATGGCATCGTGAGACCAGCCGGAGGACAAATCGTAATGCTGCACGACCTCAACGGCAACCGTTTTGGCGGCGAGGAATTACGGTACACGAATGCAAGCAAGTAAGCAAGGCAAGGCTTCGTGCTCTCGGATATTATTTCTCAATAAACATCGTGTCGTTTCGTTCCGCAGGGAGCGCTTGATCGTTTCGCCCACATTACAACGATTGCACGACAATAAACAACTGCTTTCATCTTTGTCGACTGAAGGCGACTTTAGTGGCGGCGCGAGGCGTTTTAAGTGAATTGTTCTCTGGAGTTTGCTTCTTGCCGAATTCCAGTCTCGGTGTGCTTCGTACTTGACATAACAATTAACGTTTTATTCGTATTCGGATTCGTGCAGTTGCAGTCGCGTGTTGAGTATATTTGTTTCACAGGAACAAGTAATTTATTTTATTTTTCGCTTGCAATTGCGAGTGCGAGTGCACAGCTGAATAGTTTGCTTGATTGCTTGATTTTATTTCAGGCTTATGAATAACCTACGAGAAAAATGCTGCAAATGCAAAGACTTCACGCTGGCTTCTGTCATTTTTCTTCATTTATAAGCCAGCAGCAAGCAGCCAACGTCCTTGCTTCACTTACGTTATTGCATTACTTATATACATACTAGTCGAGTGAAGCGAAACGAAGCAAGCAGCGCGAACATTTCGCCAACAATCCGAAACGCTCTTAGCGCGTTTTATGTAAATCATTACGCGCTCTCCTAATCGATAAAATGCTTTACCATGTTTTGCGCTTAAAGCGTCTATATTTTGACGCCCGCCGAATATTTGGAAATTTTCAGTACGACGCGACGCGGCGTTGAAATGTACATTACGTGTTTCTCGAGTAAATATACGTACATATTCAGGTATAAAAATATCAGGAAAAACAAATACTTTAGGTGAGCGATGTTAGAACGCATTCTGATCTAGGTACACTTACTTGTTTCTAAAATCATGAATTTAATAACTTATATCACAAGAAAACTTTGTTTTGTATGCCATTGTTAAATAAATATTTTTAACAAGCATTAAGTTATCCTTGGATTTACAGTTTAAGTGCGAATAAATTTTGTATAATGAAAAATGTCATTGCGTACAAGGGGGTGCATACTAAAGATGCAAAATGTGTTTGCAAATACTTAATGTTATCGCATGCTTGGAGTGCAATAAAACAACACGCGGCTCTCTGGTGAGCTCTAGCGCTCGCGAGCGGTGCATGCAAAGCGACACAGTTGCCGGCGCATCCACACCGCGAAAATCAACTACCAGCATTACATTATTACATTGTAGTGTCGTAGCTTTCAGTTACCAGTTCGGTTCGATGCTGTATGTACGCTGAGTGGAATTTTTATGGCACCCGCGTGAGATAAATCCAAGTATTATCCGGGCAACCATATTGTACACACAATGTATCAAGTTGCGATTCAACCACCCAACTATTTCTGCGCTTTTCCCAGCCGGCAGCCAGCAGCCGGCATCTGTGCGTCGTCGCATGCACTCAAATGTGCACATTAAACCTCGTTACGGCGCACGTGAAGCGAACGTGCATTCGGCGAACATTTTCTATTTTATTGCAACCTCCGCCGAACCGCGACAATGCCGGATAAAAGTACTTGAAACGGTTACATTTTGTATAACATTTGCCGCACCTTTATGCTCTTTCTTCCTGTCATTGATGTTTGATCTGCCGCCACTGCAATTGTTAATGAATCTCAGAATCTGAAAATCAGTGTCGTTTCAGCTGCTTTTAGTCTTGCAAGCGACTTGCAAGCGCATAAGAGAAAATTGGTTTTAAATATTCATAAAGCAAGACTCTTCTAGGCGACTCGTCGTCTTGCAGAAAAGAAATTCAGAATTACGCGAATGAGAAATCTAATGCATACTCTAGTCTAATATTTATTTTACATTCGCTCACTTTTCTTATTGTAATGCATTAGGACATATTGCTTGCTAAGAACTAAAATACTGAATGCAAACATAGTGCAGTTGCTTTATCTAGGTTTTCATTTTTGGATGGCGATGACTATCTAAATGATGATGATGATGGTGATGACGATGAGAATAATAATAAACCGTGAATAAATAGTATCGCAACGAAAGGTAAGGTAGCAGGTTAGTCTGCATGCGTTGAAGGGTAAAGGGCGAGGCGCACATTGCACAATAAGCCTCTTCTTCTTCAGCGTTTTGAATGCATCCATACAACATAAGCCCTTCGCGATATCTGCAGACTGTTTTCACTATGTATCTAAGTGCTTAGCCCTTGCAGTAGTCATATGAATGGATATGCTACGCAGGGAAGGAAAGCATTTGCACAAATAAGAGGGCAGACCCAGGATCTGTACCTTAGCTGGTGCATCTGCCTTGCTGTGGCTGTTGCAAGGATTAATTTGTGCTTGCACCACTTGCCGGCGATTTTATGCGCAAAACACTCGACGAATGCAATGCTAGCTAGCTATTTACGATTAGGTTCGCGTTACGTGCAGACTTTCTGCGTGTATGACTGTTGTGAGTTGCACGTGGTTTGGCCTGGGGAAAGATTGACTACCACACGGCTTGTACTTGTTGTGAGATAGATGAGCTGAATGTGCATCTGCATATTACATGCTGTGGTTAAGGTGCGCTCTCCTGCATTGCTGAAAATACGCGGAAAAGTCTGAAAACTGCGCAACACACAATGACATGGTAATTATTAACCCTTGCAAGCAACTGCACGCTCAGCAACGTGCTTTTTTTCTTCTATTCGCGTTCGTATTCATATCCTGTGCTGAGATGATGCGAGGCGAGGGTGGATTGCTCGCGAGTGCCAATCCAACTCAACTTTAAGGGTGGTTTATTCATTTACAACGAGCATCATACGAGTATTGTATAATCCGCATGTTTCCAAGGGGTGCCTCCCTGGCTGCGAGTGGGAAATTGAAAACTGGGAAACAGTAACGTACAAGTGCATCCTTGTTGCTGCATTAGCCATCCAATTACCATCGGTATTAATTAATATATTTACCTGCATGGTACTTGTTTGAGGAGTTGAGTTGGCTTACTCATAACTTGGCGTACATGACGAATGAAGGCTCGTGTGCAAGAGTGGAGTGGAAAGTTTCTGTTAATTAGAAATGAAATAATGAACGTGGTGTGTTTTTGTACTCAGAATAAGAATGAAAAATGATATGGTAGGGGATGATAAGGGAGATTAGTGCTAAGACTGGTGGAATGTGAGTGTTTTATTTTGGTCGGTCACCGTCATGCTTGGATTCATTAAGGAAACGCTGATTGTGAGCAAAAGTCCACACTGAGTTAAGTTTCTTTATCTCCTCCTGCTGCTCCTGGTGATGTTCACAGATGGCAGCTAATTCAATTAAACGTACGCCCTTGGGGATTAGTATTCTTTAATAGAATGCTCTTTTAATTACTTAATTAATTAATTAATTCCCAGCGTATTTGCACGGCTAACAAACAGTTTTTCGAGTGGTTTAGTGGTAGTTTTGGACTTGACGAAATTTATTAGTCATAATTGTTGATAGAGTAGTGCTTGTGCAGTTCCTGAAACAAATCAAAATTAATTGGCAATTAAATTACATTCATCGTAGCATGACTTAATTCTCGATTGGAAATGAATCGGATTTGCTCGCTACAATTAATTTTAAATTACATTGGCTTGTATTGCAATGCAGTGCAGTGCACAAGGCAATTGATTCGAATGCCTATAGATGTGCTTTGATGTGCACGCAATTGTTTATTTATAGGCAATTAATGTTCAAATTTCCAACGCTCAAAGATTATCGAATTCATAAACGCATAATACATAATGCAATGGGAAATCAGTCTACCAAGTACCGACAATAGCGTCATGGTTCAATATTTAACAAGAACGAAGTGCTAATGTTGTAAATAATTAACACTTTCTGTGACACAGAAGATTTTCTTCTTCAGTGAATTGAAGAAAACAATAAGTTGAACTTGAAAGAAAGCTGTAAACAGTGCAGTTTTTCATATGCCTGGAAGGTACGAAAAATCCACCCTCATTCTTAGCTTAGCTGTGCATTCACATTCGCATTCGCATTTGCTGAGACCGCTAACAAAGTCTCCTGGGAGATTACGGCCTCCTTACAGCTGCACATTGCCAATTTCATTCACGCAAATACGCATCGTTTGCGATGGATTTACATGGAATTTTCATTCGCTTTTCGTTTCATTTTTTCCTCTTAGTTTTATTCGAGGGTTGTCATGTAATTTGCAATTACGCATGTACGAAACAATACAAGACAAGACAAGACAAGGCAAGACACGAGGCGAGGCCGGGTTTTGGCTCTAAATATCCTCGAGATATTTGCTCAAATTAAGAAAAGACTTTGTCTGCTTTATTTTTGTTTAGATTCGTGTCTTCGGATCGTCTTAAGGAGCGTTATTGTTTTGCTTACAATGGCGCTGTATTTATTAGTGCTTCTTCTTTTTGTTTACGAATACTTCTTCTTCTCTTTACGTTGCTTTGTTTTATTCGATGTAAACTTTTGCAACGAATGGAGGATTAAAGTTTTAAAGCACGTTTTCTAACGATGCGATGACAAAAATCACTGATTATATTAATTTTGCCCACGCTACGAGTACCTCCTACGTCGAAGATCGCGTAGGCTTACGTATAGTAACAAGTTCCGCGTGTTACTCATAATGTTGTTAGATACTTGTTCTTCGACAAGAAAGCATCATGTTTCGTCCCAACTTTGGCGCTTCCATAATCTTTATTCTTGTTCTTCCACCGCCACTTAAAAGCCAAAAAAGTTCCTCTTCGATTATCCGACGCTCAGTGAAATCCAGGTAACTTTCATTTTTACGTCTTCTCTAAGTGCAGGTATAATGTTTTGCTTCCTTCTTCTTCTTCTTCATCTTGTGTGCGCAAACTTTTCTTCCTCGTCCTCTCGTCTGCGCGCACAAATCACAATTTGCAATAAGTAAGTTTTTATTACCGCGAATGAAATAATGCAAACATTTCAAATGGTAACTTTATGATGCGGCGTTTTATCCGGCTGGGAATTAAAATCGTAACGTTTTTTGCCACATTTTCATTGCTTTTGCGAGAGGAGAAGAGAGGAGAGGAGTTTTCAAGCAAGGATGATCTGCGAATAATTTGCATTGCTCAAGGCAGGTATTCGCGGCTCTCGTCGCGAAAGAAAGACGTCTTATCAATTACGACATCAAGATTCATAAATATTAATGAAAATATTGCGACGCTCGGAGTTTGCGATTGCGTCTGCGCTGGATGACATTCTTTTAAATTGGTATTTCAAAGACAGATTACAGCAAAATGTACTGTGAAACTGTGAAAAGTATTTTTGTCGTTTTGCATTTGCTGAGATGAGCGACACTTTGACAGATTCGGTTATTCACACGTGATTGTCTGTAATACGGCATTAAATTAACCAGCATTACGATGGTAATTTAATTGTACCAAATGCGAGCTTATGTTAATATTCCTGCATCAATATTCGCAGGATTACAGCTGACAAATGTAATGCTTAATTAATTGCTATCTAATTGAGAATTCTGTGGTCTTTGTAGTTGTGACTTGTCAACAGATTTCATCTGATTACTTTTGACCATTTCAAGATGGAAATCGAGTCAATCAGTTGTGACATGTTTGTTATTTGTTATTTGCTGCACTCGGGATTATTTTTCCAATGGCACTGAAGCTGATAGCCCGTCTCACGTGCGAGCATTTTGAAGAGTTTGCCGGTGCGAGTGCGAAATTCCACGTGAGGAATGCGTGTCCGGACTGCCTAAAAAGACAAGCACGAAAAGACTAGGACGCTGGCGCCAATGGCACTCTCAGGACGATGAGAGCGTACAAAAGTGGCGTGGAATCTTTCCTTGCTTCCGAGAGTGAGTGTCTCTTCTTACGCTGGAATGGAATGGAATAGGATCGCTTGGAGGCCGGCATGGCATAGCTACTCGCAGATGGAACGCGTAATAGATATTGTCGAGGAGTAAAACGCTCCCTGTCAACGCCAATAAATGTCGTCATCCTTTATGTGGCACTCAGATGTTTTTCCGAAAGAGTTAGCGTGCTCAACAAATTGATTCCGCCCGTGCGTCGCGTCGTGAGTGCACGTAAACGTGAATTAGTCTGCTCTGCGTTTGCGAGACAGGTACGAGTAGAGACGAGATGCTAAAGAAAGTGCACTAACAGCAAAGTTTGGATACAAATGCGTTGGGAAGAAATAAAGAAAGCGTAACAATCGGACAATCTGCTTTCACGGGGGTTTTTCACGGTTTGTGAATTGAAAAGTCAGCAGGAGCAAGGGTTGTGTTGTGTTTTTGACTGGCGTGTCCTACTGCTATTGCAATGTTATTGCAGTCGATGATATTTGATTATATTGGGAGTTGACTTCTTTTGGGCTCGGGTGGGTGACTGACTTTGGGGTCTGATTACGATTGGGATTTTGATTGTGGGACCAGAGACCTGATATCTGAAATTCGGGAGCTGGGACCTTTGTGCCCTTCGACCTTGGGGCACTTAACTGAACACGAGTCAGTCGAGCGTCATTGAGTGGATCCAGGGAAAACAACATATGCATCGCATTAGCAGGGGTCGGGTGCGCGCATCGCTTGCTATCCCTTGTTCGACGGGCCGCGGTGTCATCCCCCGCGTGGCGCTGTAGTCGTACAATGTTGCCACCACCGTCGTCGTTGCCGTCACCGGCGCCAATACGCAGTGTTCCGGGGAATATCGGTGTCACAGGGTGCCTACGACACGCACCAAACCGCAACCCCATAAATTACCCCTTGTAACAGATAGCAACGTACTTGTACACTAAATTTGGGGCCATTCGTATTACTTAGTCACTGAAACTTATTGCCTTTCTTCTTCTTCTTCTTCTTGGGAGATTTCTCTTCTGGCTCTTCTTCTTCTTCTTCTATTCAATCTTTAGTTCGTTGTTTTCAAGTATGCAAAGCAGCGAATGTCGATTACACTTATTGTTAGCTTCTGTAAGGAAACATTTCAATTATTTGACAATACGAGACACGTAATCACTCCAAGAAACAAACAAAGTTTGAAGATTTATTCCACACGCAAAGCAAAGCCTTAATTAATTGTTATTCCAACACGGGGTTTAAATCAGATAGGGAGGGCTTCGTTTCCTCAATGGCACTTTGCATTCGTGCAGTAAGAAGACGTGGACGAGGAGGAGACTTTGCTGGGTAATTTTTTACCAGGGTTTATGGCAATAAATCCCCCTCAAGACCAGATAAGTAAGTGTCGCGGCGCGACGTAAAAAGTGCATGCAACCGGATAACGCATTTGTCGGCGGGGATGTGTCGAAGACAGTTTATCAAAGCGGCCGTACCTCGTCCTGGAAAAACTAGTGGCAAACAATGTGCCGGCTTTAGAATGAAGCCAAAACCCAGACGTGTCCCAGACGCTGGGGCTTGATTTTCGCGTGGGAGCTTTTCTCTGCGTTTTTTCGGCCCGCGGCAATAATTTCGCTCTCTCACAGCCTATTGTCTCCAATTGCTTTTAGCGCAAAACCATCTTATTATCTCCCGAATGGATTCCACCGAGCGACGAGGTTGTGTATTGTTTCCACAGGCTGATTACGCCGCGCAAGCACAAAAAAGACGCGTTTCGAGTGTCCTTTCCCTGGCCTGGCCTGGCCCTTGAGACCGGCGACCTAATCCGCCTTGGTTACGGCGGATTTCGGCGCGTCGGATAAGCACTTCTAAGATAAAGCCGCCTGGTAATGCGTCATTGTGGTGGCACGTCTGAAATTTATTATTGCTTCTAACGGCCGTACCCTCTGTGTACCCTGAGCTGCAAGAGCATATTTCACATTATGCGGATGTAATTAAAACTGGTGATTTTTCGTGCGTTAACGCCCACTTAAAATAATTCACGTGTGATAAGGGGAATTCTGTGGCGCAAGCAAGCATTATTATTATAATACCACGTACGCTGGTTGCCGTTAATTCCGAGTGTGTCTTGAGGGTTTTGTCTTAATTGCAACTGCGCCATTAATCGTAATCTTTGTCGCCGCGCTTCACGCCAAGCTTGGTGGCTAGCATCGCATGCTAGAATGGTGTCTGCAAATTATCACACCTTATTACGCAAGGTAACGAAGTCGGTGCGGAGGCGGCGAGGTGGTGAAGATACAATACCTGCGTCCTCATTCAAGCGCGTCGTTTACTGTCTGTTTTCACCTTCTTGCCTTGGAAACAGGAGCAGATCTGAACTGAACTGAAGTGAACTGAGTGTGTGGTGCGATCGTTACGAGAACTCAGTGAGTGCTTTGGAAGTTTGCCGGGAAGCGTTTAATGAGATTTTTTGCAACTTTGAAGAGCACTTCGATTGGAAGTGAACTGCCCAGCCATTCGCCGAACGATTCACGTCTAGGCTCGAAGAAAGTCTCGAGTCTCGAGCTATTACCATTCTCCGAAGGGAGTTCGCTTGATAGTGTAGTTTTAATGCGTAGTAATCGTAAGATACGCACCTTATCACTTCAACGATGCATAAAATTACTTGGGGACATGTTTGCTCGATGATGGGTTGGTTTAATATCCACTGGCATCTAAGAAAGGACGATATGTATTGTTGGGTTTATAATCAGAGCACCTGGTTGAGGGTTACTATTGATTTAGATTATTTAGAAAGGTAATTCATTGACAACCCTTGCAAATATTCAACAACCCATTGATATTTGAATAGGCCTACAGGATAATTGATTTTTAAGGGTTGGTAATCATTCATAATCCGTGAATATCTATGATATAATAGTTTTCGTCTTACAATCAGCACTAGATTTCAATGAATTCTGTAGGAATGTTGCTTGTTTCCGACGAAACAAGTTGGTAATTAATCGAATTATTTACTGCATCTGCATGTTTCCTGAGACTCATTCAATGTTTTGCGCTGCGTTCGCGGATGTGTGTCGCGTCAGCATTATATCTCAGATATTCTGAGACAGTGCAGTGCATCTCAGCACATGTCGAGGAACTATCATAGTTCTGCTGCAAGGCAGGCAGGATTGCTAAGGGATTTCTCTTAAGCAGCGCGTTATCAAGCGCCCGAGTGTCGAATACAATACGACGTGATGTTCCTGGCGGCAGCGGAACCGCCTCCCTTACGTCTTTCCGTTTAATTAAACCGAAAATCCTTTATACACGTAACACGTCAGCAAACGCAGCGAATTCGTGTATTGATAGCCCGTAGAGCGGAGTACTTGTCTCCTCCTTATATATGTGCACATGCGAGTATCTCTCCCATGCATTCGTACATCTTTCCACCAAGCCTGCGTCGCTCCCAAGAGCTGCTTCAAACTCTAGCTTGAATGTCGAATGTCGCTTCTGCTGCCTGCCTGCCTACGCGGCAATTGTAAGCAAGTTTAAGTTGTGCTCGTGGATGTGTGCGAATGCGCGGTTATTGCATTAATGCCAAGGGGTTTTGCTAAGGGAGCGAGAGCACTAGCAGCCGGAGGAGGAGGAGGAGGAACAGGAGCGACGAGCGTAAAGACTGCGTACAGAGACAGCAGTGACGAGATGGAATAAGAGAAAAGTTTTACGTTGGAAACAGGACGACGACAACGTCTACAGAGTCAGCCTAGCCTAGCCCAGCCCAACTCAGCTCGTCTTAGTCCTTCGTACTTATTGCGTAAAGCGCGACGCGCCGGTGCACTTTCTGACACACACTTTGCGGAAATACATCCATCCAAAGGGGTTAAGAGTTTGCCATGAGTTTTACGAATGCGAATGCGAATGCGAGACGGGGATTCCGATGTCCTGTGCTTGCGCTTGCACATCCTGCGAAACAAGTCACTCGCTTTACTTACGCCCGGCGAACTTGTTTTTCCAGCAACTTGTGTTGCTGTTTTTTTGCATGCTTGAAATATTTACCGGGAATGGCTTCTCATAATTTCGGGATATATTTTTGCGCAAACATAAACGCACGTACAGAGATAAATACCTACCACGAAGACATAAACAGTTTCAAAGAAGCCAAGGAGCCAAATGTCGGCATTAACTTGGAAATGTTATTTATTTCTTGATGACAGGAATGTAATTGAATATTCTATGCAGCTTTGGCATTTCTTCACATTTGAAGTATTTCAATTTAAAAATTCATTGAATTTATAAATTTCCTAGAAAATATTTTGTTTTTATTTGTTCCCTGTTTGTTTTTTCAAAGGCGATAAGTGAACCCTTCTGCTGCACTCTTGTGAGGGGGATTTTATGTTGAATCTGGGAACGAACATTGATAATTTTATGTTTACGACAAACAAGAAAAATGTGATCTTAAGCCTACGGAACCAGAGCGAGCGTCGAAGCATCAAAGGGCGTATCGCGCAGCAAATCACACTAAAATATAAGCTTATCTCGGCAACGCGACATGGGCGCAAGAATGTCTTTTTCTTTCTCTTTGCTTCTGAATCGCAAATGTTGCGCGTGCACTGAGACTAAGAAAACGCTTTTACGGCATCGTAAAAACGCACAGTTTGTTGCTCGATAAATCGGGGAGATAAGCGGCGGCGTGCCACCTCCTTGCCTGCGATCTCAGATATTAGGCGATCGCTATCAGCCTGGGTATGTGGAATGCACCTGAAATTGTTAAACGTCTTGAGATTCAAGGCTCGCCCAAGTAAATAGAATCGCCCAGCAAGCCGAGAAAATTTAATTAAAATGCAACGCGTTCCGGTATCATTTCCCCACTGTGCTTGCAAGATTAAATTGTAATTTTTATTTTGTTAACGTTAATTTATATAAAGCTGTTGCGTTTCTGTATAAAGCTTTGAATTTATTCATTTATTTATCCTGCAAAGTCAATCGGTTGCTTGGTTCTTTCTTCCACATAAATTTCATCTTGTATTACGCACTTACTGCAATTTGTCGGCAGCTAATACATGTGAAAATTAAAATTTCATCCGAAGGCAGCCAAACAATTGGAATTTGTTCATCGTCGACGTCTGTTTCGCGTGTGCGCTGCGCTGTGGATTTTCATTAATTGTACGCTTCGCACTCGGCGCGCATTTCGCAATTCGCAAATCGACGCCTCTGGTATCCACGTCGCTGCTTGTTAGTTCTTCCAATTAAAACTTTTTCTGCGGCCGCTTCCAGAGGTGCGTCTCGCCGATGTTGATGATGATTGCGCCTCGGGAGTTGCGTTGCGTTTCCGTCAGAGTGTAGCTGGCTCAAATATTTTTTCAGCGTCTTCGAACTTTCTCGACAGGTGGAGGCTGGCTTTCTGGCTTTCTTTGACGGCGACTTCTTTTAATTAAACTTTACTTAGACTTTACTTTCCCATGTAATCCCAATCCATCCGGGCTCTGATGAATTCATCCAATATTTGTCTACGCACGTCACCGACAGCCACATGCTAAAGTAAATCCTTCTTGTTGCAGTTGTCCCCGAAACCGTGCGCATCATCGACGCCAAGGGGGAGCCCATGGGCAATGCGACCATTCTTGGACCGTACAACGAAGGCACCTTCGTGGAGTTGACTTGCGAGGCACACGCCGGCCGCCCGACGCCGAAAGTCACATGGTTTAATGGAACCAAGCCACTCAAAGGTAGGAATAATTTATCACTTTCTCAGCGCATAATTTGATACTCACTCCTGTAAGGGTTAAGCAGAAGAAAGTCTTGGTCCTTAGTCTTAGGCTTAAACATTTGCGTTCTTAAGTTAACGCTGGTGTACGTGCGCTATTTGCATAATTGCTTGTTTTATCAAACTCATTTAAATGCGCTTGGACGGGAACACGGCGCGAATTTATCATTTTCTGGTCTCATCTCTCGTCCACGCATTTTTTAACGCGTCTCCTTCTTTATGACTTCATTCCAGAGGAATTAGAAAATTATAATATAACCAAGCACAACATCAATTATTGCGTGGCCGACATGACCCTTGCGCAATTGAGATAAATTAAGAGATAACAAATGAACCTTTTATCCTCTTGGGATTGTTATTTGTTTATTGTTGAAAGAACAAATTGGCTGAAGGAAAGAATAATAATATAAGTATACGTTTAGGGGCCTGTCTATTTAGTTGGCGATGAATTACCAGTTGCCTATCTTAATGGTGGTGTCGGTGCTTAAGATATGTTTCGATCATTTCGCGTCAGTGGATTCTGGAGCAGGACCAACGCACTTAGGCTGTGATATAAGAGCACCAGTGCAATAAGGGATGCCATCGTGTCGAGGACGTGATTCACTTGCATAATGACTTTCTTATCCGCTGCGAGAGCGAACGGAAGGCTGCGCATCATTAAACTAGGAATACAATTACATTATACTTAAGTGTATATATTTTATTCATTCTTTGGTGTTATTCTTAAACGTTAATCGTTTCTTATTTGGGATGCAATACATCAGCTAAGGAGCGAACTCTATCTAGAATATTCTTGGACAATTAGGAGCTGTAGGAAGGCGAGAGAAAATTCAAACGCGCAACTTTTAACAATTTTAGTTGTGCGAGCATCGTGTTACCTTAATTAGTTTCCGCGCTTTTTCTGTATGCTCGCCGTGCCGCCGGCACGAAAAACTTTAGGCCTTTTGTGGATGCGCACCCACGGAGTCAGAACTAATTACAAAATTAATATAGGACTCGCCTTGCCTTGCCTCTGACTCGGCCAGACTCAGCGAAAACAGATTGCTTAGCAGGCAGGCAGGCAGGCGAGCAGGCAAAAATGCAGATGTTCCTTGAGGAGTGAACTCGAACACTTGGCTTGGCTTGGCTTGGCTGGTGCTGCCGCTGGCGTGTGGTGGGTGCAAACGTCCAAAGTCGTCGACGCTTTAATGAACGTAAATTTGACACGTCCCTTGTTTTAATCAAGAGTGAAAAATGGTCCAGGTTATCCCGGATTAAGAAGATTGAGTTACCCTCTTGCGCTTGAGTGTGGCGCGGTTTCACATAAAGCGCCGCCGCCACGGACAATCGCGCCTGCATAAAGAGTTATGACTTGATTAAAATTTTATATGAATGTTTGCGCTTGCGCGTAAATTTTTCATGCAAAACTTAACTTAGCTCAGCTCAGATATCATATTATCTGATAAATTGCTTCTAGCTTTTTGATTGTTTCGTTCTCTTCTGCTGTACTCACGGTGCATACATATATAAACAAGTAGAAAATAATCAAAAATGAAATGAAATGTACGCTAGTCATGAAGCAATTTCCTCGCAAATGCACAAATTGGATAACTTTCTAAGTGTTGTTATTGCTGGCACACAGAACAAACAACAAGCCAGGAGGCACATTACTAACATTCTAATGTTATTAGAAGTGTAAGCAACTTGATGCAAATCAATTCAATTCAATTCAATTCAATTCGCTCCACTACCTCGCTCCTCACTCGAGAAATAGAACATTTAATCGAAAATCAATTCGTCGCCGACGCATTCCGCCAATCGGCGAATGTTATTTTTGCTTAGTGACTTTGCAGCATTCCGCCCAAGTCCAAGTCCAAGTGCATTTACGTCGTCGTGACGATGCGTGTTCGCGGATTGCGCGACTAGACTTTTCGGCTTTCGTTACTAGAACTTGAAAGCCGACCTGACATTTCGCGGCCGAGGTTGGCGCGAACTTTAGCTTACTCAACGTCTGCCAGACGTCCTTAGCCCTGCCGGGAAAGTTTACGTGCGTCGGGGGGCAACGTGTGAAATTGCATTTTAATAAGGCGCCTTCACGTCTGTAAAAGGCCAGCCATTTCTAGTGCTGCATTGCGTTTTGTTAAACTTTCGCACTCCTTGCATGCGCTGCTCGGCATCTACATGCACTCCGTCGGAGTTTCAAGAAGTGCTCGGAAATCAGAGAATTAGGAGTGCTTCAACTGTCTGGTCTGCTTCGCCAGCTTACAAATAGGCATCCAAATATACCTACATAGTTGTATACGTTCATGTTCATATCTATGGCGTGTGTGTGCGGGAATGGTTTGCCTCCTGCAACCACAACCACAACGAACGGGTTGCTGGTATCGAGAAGATGCAAGGGCTGTCTACTCGCAGGATCTGTAGGCGTTGCTCCAGCCATAAATTCAGTAAATACGCGCAAGATTAAACCACAAATCGCTGTTGTCTTACGGCTAATTCATTTATATTGATCCTAGGGTGGTCTCAGCCTGGCCCACTACTATTTGGCCTTATATTTGACGTCTTATATCGTTAAGATTTAATTTCGAATTACAGCAAAACTTATTAAACTCGGCAGAAGGTGGTGGAGAGGTGGAGAAACACGATATGCCATAGAATGTTTGTAATTTTCATCCTTGGCACACATTGCGTTATTTACGTAGACTCTGGAGATTTTCAGACGCTACGACGTAGAACGTAACGAATCCTGGATGCGAGCTAGGATGCTAGCAAAATTGCTGCAGGCAATTTGTTTTTAGGCTTGCGCTTGCGAATATTGTCCTGCTATTATCCTGAGCGCATAGTAGTTTAGTTGTGTGTTTATATTAAGAGCAGAACAGAGCAGAAATTTGCTTCTATTGAATGCATCGATAAATTTCAACAGGCAGGCGCCTTATAATATGCCGTGGCGTGTGTGGCTTCATCCCCAATAACATCTTATGCTCTCCGAATTGAGCGTTCTAGTAATTTGCACCCAACTTTGTATAAACATAGCGTTGCGTTGCGTTACGTTGGTTGCATGCATGCTCTTGTCGTCTGTGTACATAGGAGATGAGTGCGTCAGGCTGAAGCGCGCAATGCAAACTGATGCTCCTCTTTCTACCCATCTTCTTCTGCTTCTTCTTCAGCAGTAGCGGCAGTGGCAGGAAGCGAAGCAAACGTTGAATTTGAATTTTATTTACTCGCTCGTTTACGTCGGAGCGATCATTTGCAGCATGAGAATAAACATTGCTTACTTCACTTTTCAACAAGGGTGCATCGCATATCCTCATCTTCTTGAAAATCCCTTGATTTTTTCGTATTTTTCTACTCCCGTTGCACTTTTCAGTTCAACGGAGTGCATATAGGATTCAGTTAACTAGCCTGGAGTTGAACCTAAGCTCACAGCTTTCTTTGACGCTATTGCTTTAGCTTCTGTGAGCAAATTTGATTGCTGTTGATATTTCTTGTTGCGCTGCGTTGACTTGTGTATTTCCTGTTTGTTTTTCGTTTCTTCTTGGGCTCTATGAATAGATGAACAGCGTCGCGTTGTGTGTAGTAAATACAATCAACATTAAAGTGCTCTGCGAGAGTGTAATTCAAAAAAGCGACGAGACGAGCACGCACTTGAACCTTTTGGCCTCTTCTCCACTTCTGTGCTCTTCGTGGTAACAGCGGCGGTGTTTATGGCTCTGGCTAGCGTGGCGCTGTAAACGTTTATGAGGCGTGGAAAGCACTGTAATATGCCGGTCGAATTACCCAGAAACTATAACTTTTTGCGAATAATTCCGGTTCCTTTTTATTATTGCCTCTGCTTTCGCCCGCACGTTACATACACTTCTCGCGCCAACAAATTAAAGCCGTGCCCATTCTGCAAACATCAGTAAGTAGATGGGGTATCCGCAGTCAGCAAGTAAACATAATATCCAGCGGACAGGACAGTAAAAGGACGAAGGAAGGGTTCTATTCATCATCGCTAGTCTAGTGCAATTCGTGAAAAATGTATTCAGAGAGTCGCTGAATGAAGACGAGACGAGACGAGACGAGACGCTAGCTACATCCGATTCCGCTCTTTGTTGGTAGGTAATTGGCCGGCCGAAATTAAAGTGCGCTCTCCTTTGCCAGGCAGGCATTTGCTGGAAATGTCAGACTGGAGCGGGAGCAGGAGCAGGAGCAGGAGCGCGTTTGGCACAATGGTCAATGAAACACACTTACGTGTTCGTGTAATGACCAGGCGAAGGGCCAGCCATTTACGGGATCACTGCGCTCAAAGCAGAGGAGAGGGTTGATTAAGTCGCCCTCATCGGATTTGTAGAATACAGGAATGGAGTCGAGTGGCGGCGTGGCGTGCTGGTGTTCCAGAGTCGCTTCCAGGGAAATTCCTCGATCTATTCTATCTATCTATCGGCGGGCGCGTGGCGATAGGGAATAAAACGTGCAAAACACTTTTGTGCGCCATTCGCGTTTGAGATATCTTACTTATTAGCCATTTCCGGCCGATTGGGTCGGTCGACTAAAATGTAGATCTTTTAAGCGCACTTCCCGACATTCTTACACTTTACGACATTGCATTTCATTTGTTTTCGTCTCTTATTTCAGTTGGCTGGTGGGTTTATAGCACTATCAAATACTGCAAAATTATTTCTTATCAAGTTTTATCTGTTTAAAGGAGTATTCTGGGTTTTTGCTGTGGGTTTTTTAAAATTGTTAATTATCCTTAAGACTCTCTGAGGACTATCTCTAGTCATGTATTTTTTTCACTTTCTGGGGCTGAATATGCAGAGTTAAAGTCAGAATAGCGCAAAATACAAGCCTGAGCAAGAGCAAAACAAACTTAATTTGGAAAAGTTTATTATTCAATTAACTCGCACCATTTGCTTTGCACTCCCACACGGCTGACACTAACTTTGTTATAAGTAATCAAATTCATTTAAATTCATATCCCTAATGCGCAAGATCTTCTCAAATTTTAGTATTTGAGGCTCATTTTCCTGGTGTTTTTCAGGCTTTTTTTGCTCTTTTTTTACGCAATAATCCAAACACCTATAGAATTTTTTCGTGAGTTTGAATTCGTGTCGATTCATCAACGTCAAGCAGGCATATCATATCCATACATTGCGTTGAAGGGAAATACTTAGGACGTGAATGCGCTCGTAAATGTCTTGTTTAATAAAGCGTGCGCATATTAAGTTGTCATGAAATAACTGCCAAGTTCGATAAAAACTTGTGCGGAATCTCGATTTGAAGCGGATGGAGCGCTTGATCCAACCAACCAACCACTATTATCGTTGGCATCATCAAACTCTCGTCGCCTTCCAATTCGTATGTCAACGCGCCGAATGGTGTGTCAAAAATTCCGTAAATTCTTTACTGTCTGTTTGGTCTCGAAATGTACGTGTATGCCTCGCTTCATTTCGCATCCTCCGTACTTGAATGTCATTTTTCTTCTCTTCCTCGCCATTCGAATGTGAACGCGAACGCGAACGGGAACGGGAGTTTGGCGCCGAAGCAGAGCATTGTCATTCCGTGCGAATGCTGCAAATAATATTCAAATATTATTCATCAGTAAATACAATCGAACCAACCACCCACCCAACCAACCAACCAAGCAAGATGAACGTAAACGCGTGCATATTTCTCTCTCCGGCAAACGACTGACGAAGTGAAGTTGCTGGAGCATTTGGACGTTGAAAAATACGTGCCTTCCAACTGGCATTTATTTATCAAGTATTCACCATTCACCGGGTATCGCGAACCTGCGCGCAGAATAATAGTGATTCTACGTGTGCATTGCGATTTTAAAAAATAATCATTCGCCCACGAAACCAAACTAAACCCACGCTTGGATGATTATGTAAAAGTTTCTCTCCCTGAATGCGCTGCGCGCTGTGGTCAGTGAAGTCTAGGAGTTTATGTCTACCAGTTGATTATATTTCATGAAATATGTTATCTAATTTATTCATCTTGCGCACAAAGGGTCCACCCATAAATATCCCGCCGTAAAGAGATGTAGTTTCTGGCATTTTACCATGTTTCGCAGTTTCTTTCTTCCGTTTGGTTTCGGTCATGGTTCGGTTTACGTTTACGTTTCTTTGGCGAGTTTCTTTGCTCGCTTCTTTGCTTTTCATTCAGTTTACCCAAATGCGGGATGAGAACGCATGTGTCCCTGTCATACGGTTCAACGGAATTGTTTAAATTCGAGCCGAGTGCTCATTCCAAGCACGTACGAAACTCTTATTTTTTCATCCGCCTTCGATTTAGCAATCTATTCGCTTTTTATCGCACAATTTGAGTGTCCAATACCGTCGCCCTTCTTCTTCTTCTGCTTCCTGCTCACCCTGCTTTTTCCGCTCACCTTTACCAAAGCGAAGCGGCCGCGATGTATTCATCTTCTCCTTTATCGTGGTTTTTATTGGCACTGTTTCTTATCGCGGAGCAGCGCGCGAGCCTTGATTACATCGCCGCCTGTAGATTGAGAATATAGATTGTGCTGCTTTCTTCGTCTTTGCTTCCTGTGCTGCTTCTTTTCCTTCTTCATTTTTTGCTTATGCGTATTCTATTTTACACTCTCTTTGAATCGATGAGCGCCAACGAGGCAACAACTTGTCTCGATGCGCACACCACTTCTTCTTCAGCTGCAGATTCAGGTTGAGAGACACTTGGCACTCGGCGCCCTTTTGCATATTAAGGCACGTTTTGTGTTTGGTCCTTGAACAGTAAAACCAACGAGGCAGGCTTGAAGAAGAAGCAGAAGAAGATGAATCAGAATAAGAAGAAGTCTAAAGTGGATTTGTTGTTTACGCCCCAGCCTGCGTGGCGTCTTGTTATTATCATTCTTGTACGAGAGCACCGCCGACAAATACTTGCTACCTTTTGCTGGCTCCCTTTTTCGGTCTTTACAAATGACTGGCGCACGCAAAACACTTCGTTTCGAACGCTTGGATAAGATGACACAAAGACGCATCTTTCTCGGCTGCGCTGCGCCGTCTGTCTGGGCCCGAAATGAAAGAAACTTGTGGGGGCGGCAGCTTTTTAATATTCGGAGAAGTAATAGTTCGCTCATATATTAATGCATTCGTGTGCCTTCTTGCAGCAATCTTTTCCACAACGAAATGTCACTTTTCACCCTCAAACTGCGACGGTTACAGACAGCTTGATGCTCATTCTTTTAATGCGTTGCTTTGCCACGCGTTGGCGACAAAAGACGCGCAAATATTTCACTCCCTGGTTGTTTGTCGGCACGCCGAGCATTCTTCACCTTTGAGGTGAGGATAAATTGGTTTCCATCGAATTCGTCGCCGACAGCACACTAAAAAAGTGCGAAGCACGAAGGGCTGCAATTACAATACCGACCCTTTTTTGGTTTTCTTAATCTCAATCGCAGAAGCATCACATCTTGAGGGCCTCTGCCTGAAGATGAAGATGAAGAACAAACACAGAGCGCCAGCTACAATGGCATTTTTTTCGAATATTACGCCCTGGGCTTGCTTCTATCTCTCCGAAACTAATCAAATTTGTTTTTGCTCTTGTTCGTTCTATGCTGTCCTAAATAATATCGTCCTGGGGGCACACACGTTGTTTGATTTTTTCTTCTCTCTTGGGAAAATAAGTATAGGTCGATGTTGTAATATGAAAAGTGACATGGGACAAAATAGAAATAACAAGAAGAATTATTACGAATACATGAAATATAGGATATTTCTGAGAGCGTATATAATGAGAACACTCGTTGGCTTTTAATGAGAAAAAGACGCATACGCAGTTTAATCCACGTACTTACTCAAATAAATGTGAGTAGGTACTTTTTTTTCAATTATATTTACGTAATGTAATGGCAATGTTCACGTGTGTAAACTGAAGGAGCGAGGTGTAAAAAGCAAGTTTCTTTGAAGTTCTCATTGATCCTGAGAGTGTTCTTAACACTCACTGGACGCATGTTTTCTGCAGAAACTGGCGCAGGTTCTTGATGTTTGTTCTATTGACAGCCCGAGCGTGTCACCATTTAATGCACAAACAAACAAATAGGCAGGAGTTCAGGCAGGCTTCTCATTTACCAACTCTCGGCAGTGCCCAGCAGTGCGTTAATTAATTATGTAGCGTAATGAAGTTGTTAGTCGTTTTGATGATGGCCACCCGACGCTACCTTGGAAGGTTGCACGTCATCATTAGTCCTGCGATTTCTTTGCGTTGCCTGGTCTTTTTCTATGATTTTTTTCATGCATTTCTGACATGTCCACTTCAAAGCTGCTTTTTATCAATACGACACTCAACGCTTTGCTGCCCAAATGAAACCAAACGGAACGAAATGAAATGAAATACTTAATGCCTTTTTTACCACGACGCCCTACTTGTCGTCCCGTTTGTGTACTTTTGTGTACTTTGCTCGCTTTGGCCTTTTTCCCCGACGCAGTGCGACGTTTGTCATGTTTGCTTAACAAACGCACAGAAGTTGCTATTAGCCCTCTCGAAAAATGGTTGAAATTGACTTCAACAAGAAACTGCCTGTAAAAAGTTAATAAGGCCGGCGCTGTATAAACTTCTCGCATGCATTTTACAGCGTAACGTGCACGATTTTTCATTTGTCGGTGATTCGTTTACCGAGAACTACGTTGTTACTCTCGTTCCACTTCTCGTTCTTCTCGAGTAGTAACAATAATTGCACGCGCTGCACTGCAGTGCAGTGCAGTGTAGTGCACGTTTCTTGATTGTGACATTTATCAATCTTTATAATTAAATAACTTCATAACAAGCACTCACAGGGCGAAAGTTGTGCAGAGTTGGGGCTTCAATTTGATATGGGAATGTTGAGCTGAGCTGAGCACTCGAGTGCATTTGTTGTGCTGTGTTATGTTGTGTTTATCAGATGAAAGTTTTCTGAAAATTTCATGTACTCTAGTATGGAGTGTATGGAGTTAGAGTTAAGTAATAGCAGGCACCCAGCAAACTTTTCAAATAGGAGACAAACTTTCATCATTTGAGAAGCACTGCATGCCAAGGATTGCAAGCCAAGTGCATGCAATTATCCTGAAGGTGCTGTTCACGATTTTTCAATTAAATCGACCTAATCTAACGTGTAAACAAATGGGCGCACATTCTCCGATAATTCTGTGCGTGTTTACACGCTTTACACGCCCTAAGATTCAGTCGGTGGGTATTTTTGTTTGCACAAGAAAAGTGCCAGGATCATAGAGATGCCAAAACCACACGCCACGATACGCGGAAATTGGTTTGCTTCGCTTCAGATCAGGCAGACAGGCCATGCCATTGAAAGCGGATAAGTGTAAATAGGCGATTTTAAATTCGTAATTGGTGATTTCTGTTTTCCACCCGCCCGAAGCCCGGCTGTGAGCCTACCTAAGTGCAAACGTTGATTAAACCGTAATTCAATGGCAAATATGTATGCGAATGAATGTAATTCGTATCAACGATACGTTGGAGAGTTTAATATTCAATATATCCACATGCTGTTGGTATCAATTTCCGGTTACTTGTGGCTTATTAAATTTGCTTTACTTTGCCATGCTTATACGTGCTGAGCAAGAGTAGAACGACAAAAGAAAATAAACCAAGTACATGGCTGTCTGTCTATATGTCTATCTCTTGCTTACTTAGTGCTTTTTTATGATCGTATTTCACTCCTAATCGATAATGTCCTTGCATTAGCTCTTCAATGGCGTGGTGACCTGGCTGAGACCCGGGAACCCGGCAGGTTGGTTTTTGCGCGTCGCGCTGCGTTGCCTGCGTTTTGCGGAAAACATATTGCAAACGATCAAAACCTCAAAGCCAACGCCGCTCGTTTCATTGGGAAAAAGCGGTCGCTCACTGGTTGTTGGAAATGTAAAATTCATTACTTCGCATTGTGTCACCGCGGGCTTTGCAAGTTTTTCTTGGTCTCTCAGGAAACGCACCGAACGTAGTCGCGCCGGAAAGAAATGTTTTCGTCGTTAGGACAGTCATCATGATGTTGATGGAAGTGCGCAATTTATAAAAAGGGTTTTGCTCGATGCCAAGTGTAGTTGTGTCTTGAGCAACATTGCTTATTCGTCGTCTTCATCATTCCGCTCTCATCGTGTAGATTGGTTTGGTTTGTATTCAAATAGCCGAATTGTAAACTCAGCTACACGTCTCGTCACTCAGGACAGGACACCCAGGATGTCTTGTATTTTCCGACCGTTCCGTCCACTCGCTTCACTTCACTCCACTCCACTGCTGCGGTGCGGTGCGCATTCAATTCGACGTGGCTGATGTCCAAGGGATAAGCTCCGGGACACTCGACTCAATTTCCTCTCCCGTTCGACCGGCACGTCTTGTCTCAATTCTTGCCCGAATATCGCCCGGCTCTCAGCTGACACTGACTTGATAGTGGTCTTCTTTGGTTTGAAGAAAACCCTATGCCTGTCTATTCATTTCAACCGAAAAATTCAGCAAAATATCACTATCAGTGCCAATTCAGTTTGACATTTTCATTATTTTAAGCGTTCTCTCCAAGCAATAGCCAAGCAATTGTTTCAATACTGATAGGAAAAGAATGAAATGAATGCAAGGATAAACGCCTTTCATCTTTCAGACGCATTTTCATTCTCTATGGTATTAAAGGAAGCAAAAAGTGTCAATCCCAATACCAATATTGTACCTTCATTGGCATTGTTCATTTATCTATTCCATTTGCTTCTGGTGTCTTTTGCTTTCAGCACGATGCATTTGAGCTTTTATCCAATTGTCCATATCTGGTCAAAAAGCGGTGGATTGTCATACATACAATGGCAATGGCACGCGATTCTTATTTGTTACTTTTCTTTTCTTTCCTGCGGATTCGATACGACATTATTGTATTTTGATAACTTTCCGCTGGCGCTCGCGGCTGGATCGGATCGTGCTGCAGCTTTTTGCATCACGAAGTAAAAACGCGCACGCCTGCCAGCGATTTATAATAGACGCTTGTATTGTATTGTTTCAAAACAACAATATCAAAGCGTCGAATGTCGTCGGTTGGGGCAATATCATAGTAAAACGAAACGAAAAGAATGTCAGTTGTGTCTTTCTGCTAGCACTAGCGTGTTATTATTATGATAGCTGAATGGAATCGAATCGAATCGAATGTATAGTGTCTTCCTTGTGTATTCATTGCATGTGGTTTTTATTTTCGATGTTGCAGCTTCGTATTCATCACATGAGAACGGCGACGGGCTGGGCACCGGCACGTCCAAGCTGCAATTCACGTTATCTCGAGGCGATTTGGGTGCCAAATTCGAATGCCACGTCGAGAGCGCCGCAATGGAGGAGCCGATCGTCTCCTGGATGACTGCAGACGTGAACGGTGAGTGCAGACATTTGTTTGGATTTCTCCAAACCGGCCGCTTTGTTTTCCATTTTAATATGTATTGAATCAAAGGATGCGATCCGTCGCATTTTATGCCCAATGCGCAGCGCCGGCTTCATCTTATGGCTAGCGAGCTATCATAAAATGTGAATGGACGTGTTATCATTCGGGTGCATTTAGTTGGCGATCGCTTGCCATTTACGGCGAAGCCTTTAAGCTCCAGTCTGCTGCACAAAGGCGACCTGCATGCCCTTTTGGAAAGCCATCCACTGCGTCGCCGGATTGAGTAACTCAACGAGCGAGAATAGAATAGGTATCGCGAAAAGCACACAAAAAACACACACCACCCGAAGGGATAAGCAAAGTGCTGCCCTTAAGGTTTTTCATTTTATGTGCGCGTGTCTATGTTTTCTTTTTTTCTCTATGGTATCATGCATTTTGAATGCGCAAAGACGTCATAATTTATACTTAATCCTCCGAAGACGGCTATTAACTTTTATACATTCACGGGCAGTTGGAAATTTATATCTTGTCAGAGGGTGGCGTCCGCATTGTGCGCGCTGTGCAGTGAAAGCAGGAAGTGAAAAGCGAAAAGTTGGCAAAAGGAGTGCGTTTGCCACACACAGTTGGCAGGACGTATCATAAACAATTTAAACTTGCTTTATGATACGACTACGTCTAGCGCTCGCTCCTGCTCCTTCTTGCTGTTTGCTTTTATATTATAAATTTTATTGCCACAGATGATAATGGCAATTTGCACGTAATACGATGAAAAGCGTATTGAAATCAAGACATGAGGGGGTCAACGTTTGCGTGCTCAGTTTGTTTGTATTTTGTGTACGAACCTGGTCTGCCTATTGTTGAGACAGACTAGAAAAGCTATTGTTTGCGGGTAGAGCTTTATTGTGTAGGTGGCATATTCATATTTGAATTTAATGCGATATCGGGTGTCTGCTTTCAGTTAAGTAACAAGGAGCAGGCACATTTGCACTTTTGAGTAATGTGGGCGCGCATATTCACACAAAAGCTCCAAACCTGATCGGTCAATTAACAAAGCAGCTCTACTACGGGGCGCGTATGTTTTTCCTGGCCGAACGCGTAGGCATTACTTAACACATTGTTATATAATAATTCAGTCTGCACTGCATTGGCGCAACAATAAACACAATATGCTTTCAAATTATTGAGGTGAATTATATTTCGGTACAAAGTACTTATTAATTTTGATTTTTAAAAAGGATTTAGTACAGCATTGGCATAGGACTAGGACAGGGTATAAAGTTTTATATACTTACTATTAAAACTGTAAATTGAATTCTTCGAAGGATCACATACATATATGCTCATACATTCATGGCCGAATGTGTCTTGTGCATGATCGGCTGAGTGATCTATGCATATTTCATACGGTCGGTTGCATGTTCCAATAAACCACACTTTTTCGAACTTATAATATTTTATGACATAATGCAAACTTGCAGTGCAGGCAGTGCACTTTATTGCAGTAAAAATGCGAAACATTACTGGGAACTTCCGAGTAAATGACACATCACTCAACTCGTAATACGCTCGTGAAATATGCATGAGTATAAGGAACAACAATGTATCTTATTGCATTATTTACTTACTTATACTACGTACCTACGACACATCCAAACGTCACGTTAAACTTCTTTCTTGTCTGGGTTGTCTGTGTTCTCTGAGCAAGTGAACTTAATTGCTAATAAAGTTTAAGGAAGTTTGGCGAAACGTGCATTAATAGCCTTGACTAAATGGTCATAATTCAGGCTAATGGAGGATGTTCTTTTCGGTATGCAAGTCCAGCCACCAAGGATGAGGATATGTGCATGAGATGCGTGTGTGTCCCTGCCGTACGATAACTATTTTATAAATGGAAGCATAAATCATCTATTCATGAAGCACTTATATTCATTCCCGAACGAACCGAACGGATGCACTGCAGTGCAGTGCAGCAGACTGTGAGAGTAAATTAAATTGTTTGAATAATTTGCCAGTTGAAAAATCACTTTTGAATCCAGCCTGCCACTTGATATTGATGAATTTTAATTCACTTTGGACAAGTTTTATGATTAATTATGAGACTAAACAAAGAGTGCAATTATTTATTTTTTACAGTGAAACCCACCGCTATCGAATTGAGTGGCGTCAACGGGCACGTGGTGCAGGGATCGAACGTGATGCTCATCTGCGATGTGTTTGGAGCGCGGCCTGCGGCTGAGGTTAAGTGGTTCAACAATTCCGACCCCATCACGGACGAAAAGTTTATTCAGACGGAACCGCAGAAGATGGTGAGTCTCGGGTGCTTGTACGTTTAATAAGAGGGCGCCTTAGGGTCTTCTTCTTCTCCTCGAAGGCCAGTGTGAAGAAAAATAGAGGGAGATTCACTCATACGGTAATGCGAGTGATAGATATAGTTTGATATTTTTTGTTCTTCTATTAAACTTCACTCCGACGCAATATCACATGTATGGGATGCACGTCTCCCCAGCTAGTTTTTGTTGCTTCTGGTTGATGTCCTTGCGTAGCCTACAGCAAAGACCGGTCTCGACTCCTTGTTATATTATTACATCCACCATATGTAGCATCCGGTGAAGCAGAGCGGCGGCACTGGTAGGATTTGCAGGGAGAACGGCGAATTGTGAGTTCGTGAGGAAGAAGACGACAATTCGTTTTATTAAGTTTCTTCTTGTTTCGATTTTTTTCTTGTCTTTCCTTACGCTTTGTGCTCTATTTAGCTTTATCCTGTTACCCAACGCCACCATATACAAGTGTTTCTATGGTATATCCTGCACAAGAATACAGCGAATTTTGTGTTTTCGTCTCAATAGTCTATTGATATTTTATGCCCCGAAAATATGTAGCCGGCAATCACTTTCACTTGGTTTGATTTAGTGCTCTTATCTTGATGCATTAGCTCGCTTCTGCCATGTATCTTTTGTTTTCCTTGGAGGGGTTCTTCGAGAATATTCGCTTCCTGCGAGAATAAAAGATAAATATAATTATCTACTAATGCGAAGATCGATTCGATATTTCAGGTTTCTTACATTTTTTCATTGCTTTCTTCTGTCTCTTTGGTTATCGTTTCAATTTATGCAATTTAACAGAAACCATATTCTGGTAGGATGCAGCCAGCTACTTACTTCCCATTGAATTTCCATCTTCATCTCTTTTACAGCAAAGACCATATCGGGCGAACATCCAAGCGGTCTCTGGCTTGCGCCAACGGATTCCGATATAATAATTTAGATTTATTGGTGTAATTTGTGTGCAGCTTTCCCAAATTTATATTCACGGGTTAAATTATGCCGCTTGCCTTGACCTTACGCAAATGCTGCTTGGCTGCCAGCTCCTTGTGCTTTCCACTCCTGCTGCTGCTCCTGCTGCTTTAGACCAGCATGAGAAGCAGTTCTAATTTCGCGCTGGTTAATTAATTAACGCTCCTCTCTGCTCTCTTCTCTGTTACACGCTGCTCTGCTGTATTTTTGGCGTATGCTAAGCAGCCGTTAGTGACGAAAGTAATTCAGAACGTAAGTACATACACATTCTCAGTCAGTGCCGAGCGCCAGAGATTTGGAAATTTATTTCACTTTTCTGTTGACTTTTACTTTTGCGCTAATTTTGGCTTCTTTAAGAACACGCGCGGAATATGGGGGCAGTCGTGGCTCTAATTACTGTTTAAGAGTAGTTAATAAGATATGTCTTTGCGACGGCCGCAATTTTAGACGTGGAGAGCCAATAAATTTATTTCGGCCGCCGCGATCCTCCTTTCTTGTGCTCTCGCATTGCAGGAAAGCTTCTAGAAAACACAGAGGAAGAGAAAACTGACTTGTATGTATGGATGTACATATATGCGAGTCCGTATTTTAAACTTCCATACGCTTGGCTTTTTTGCAGTGCGTTGCGAAATAAAAGGACAATAAATAGAAAATTTAGGCGCACGATGCTCAACATTGTCCTAGTTACCCTTCTTCTTCTCCTTCGTTCTTGTCAGTGCACCGCGTCGCATCGCGTTGCCTTCGTGACAAGTTTCGCCACCGAGAGTTTTTTTAATGCGAATAATATATTACGGAGCGACGCGACGCGACATTTACATGCGAGGAGAAAAGTTTTCATTTCCGGTCATGGGAGCATATATTTAGCCGTAACTTTTATCATTCGTAGTGGCTCTAGAGTGGAGATTTTTCTATAAGCAACCAGAAAGGGGAAAAGTTTCTTATTACATGATTTTTCTTTCTCTCGGCCGCGGAGAATTTATTTCAGAAAGTGCTCTATATAGTCATAGTCTCTGGCATTTTGTATAACTTTTATTTGCTAAGTTTTATAGAATTACTTTATGAATATTCCGGGAATAAGTAAGTTCTTTGAAAGTAGGATCCGTTGACTTTGCGAAAGGATAAAAAGTAGAAAATTAGATAATTAAAGCGTAGAGTGTTTTCTATTGGGTTTTATTTAATTACGAACGATTTTTTTAGCGTGATGGAACCTTTACTACGAAGAGCAGCTTTATATTCCAAGCGAGTCCGTACGAGAACGGCAATATGTTTCATTGTTATGCCGACAACAGCGTCATGCGGGATCAGAACGAGCCTCCGCTGAACGAGGTGCTCACCCTTGATGTTTATTGTAAGTACCTCGAATAATTCGACGTTGTTGTTGTTGTTGACCGGGAGAGATGAACAACGCGCTGCCAAGTGTATATTAATTGGAAATTTCCTAGATCCTCCGGTCGTCTCCGTCGGCTCGGTGTTGAATATCACAACGAACGAATCAGGGAACATAATCCTGGTCTGCACGTACATTTCTAATCCCATGAAACTATTCGGCGTTGTATGGTAATGCCCTCGAAAAATTACTATTGTCCTCCTCGCACATATCTCCAATTTCATTCCTTCCAATTTCAGGACGAAAGACGGCCAGAACATTACACTCCCCAACGATAAATACGAAGGTGGAACAATTTCCAATCCGCCGCTGGTAATTAAAAACGTCTCCAGGGAGGACATGGGGGTGTATTCGTGCACGTGCAAGAACGAAGTGGGCTCTCAGGAGTCTGAGGATTCGATTTTCCTCAATGTTGAATGTAAGAATGATTATTATTTATATCTAAGCTTTTTTCTGACGGTTTTGACATTCTTTCCTTTCGCAGATCCTCCAAGCGTGCAAGTGATAATGGACCCACAGACGCCCGTCAAGGTGCAAGATCACGCCAACGTCACCCTGCTGTGTCCCGTCACGTCAGGCAACCCTTCGACCTTATTAAAAGTCAGGTGGTATTTGGGCGAGGAGCTGCTCAAGGAGCTGCCTGACTGCAACAGCAGCTACGTGGATAGCGGCGAGGGTAGTGGCGGCGGTAACGGAGGGCAGTTTTGCGAAGTTGACCCTAGTTTAATAAGTCTGGAGAATGTGGTCGAGGGAATGGCCGGCAACTACACCTGCCAGGGCATGAATAAGGCCGGATGGGGACCGATATCCGACGCGGTCGAGCTGATTGTGTATTATCCGCCGTCGCCCGCAAAATTGCGCTTCACGCCGTCGAAGGTTATCAAGAAGGCCTCCGTCACGCTCGAGTGCTCTGTCGATCATCCCGGCCGTCCGGAGAACATCACCTATCTGTGGTATCGCGGCACATACCAAGTGCCCGATGTGACAACTTCCAACTGGACCATCTCGCCGGTTCTGCTCGAGACGAAGAGCAACTTCACGTGCATTGCCACTAACGAGGGCGGCCGCAGTGAACCTGCCAGCAAGTTCATCAACGTGGATGCACCGCCAGCATTCATTCACAACCTGCCTTCGTACCAGGGCATTCTAATGACGTCGAAGAACATTTCGCTGATGTGCCGCGTCGAGTGCTCGCCGCTCTGCTCGATAACTTGGTACAAAGATGGACAGCTATTAAACTTGAACAACAACCCCTTGTACTACGTCGAGTCGCGCGTCGTCGCGGCGGATGTACGCAAGAACGACTTTGAGTCGATCGAATCCACTCTGGTACGTATAAATTAAGTGCCTGCCTCGAGTGGAGTGTGAACTAATTCGATTGCGGTTAGGTGTGGAACATGACCTCGTGGCCGGGCCAGATGCTGGATCGCACCGCGCCGCTCTCAATCTACACTTGCCAGAGCTCGAGCAACGGCATTGGGCCCGGTGTGAATTCGACGAGCGAGATTGCGGTCGATTGTAAGTACCAATCTGGCGGCTAATAATCCGACCGGCATTTATCGTAAAAATCTGATTAGATCCGCCCGAGAATCTCACCGTCTCCAAGACGGTGGTCACCGTTGTGGAGCATCACAAGCCCGAGAAGGTGATCTGCAGTGGAAAGGGTCATCCGGCGCTCAGCTACGTCTGGCGGCATGACGGATCTCCGGAACCTATCTCTAAGAGCCATGTGCTGAACCTTGCAGCAGTGCCGCGTTCGGCTGCCGGAAAGTATCATTGCGAGGCATCCAACAAGCACGGGAATGCCACAACGACGGCATTTCTCAACGTTCAATGTGAGTTTGCTCGTTTGTTTGTTCGGGCGTAAATATTTAATGTGTATCTGTGTCTTTGGAATTGAAGATGCGCCCAGCTGCACCATTGATACAGTCGAGTTTGAAGGCGGCATGGCGCTCGAGTGCACGGCGCATGCAAATCCTCAAGCGGTGACCTTCACGTGGAAAATCAAGGGGGATAACGATAGCGTCGAAGGCGCAACGATGGTGCATCGCGGATTGAAGGGCTATCTGAAATTGGATTCGAGCGTCGATTCCTTCCGGACGTATCAGTGCTTTGTGAATAACTCCGTTGGGATTAGTACGCCATGCGAACGTGACGTTACCGGTAAGCAAGAAGCGCTAGCAAACGCTGTGTAGAAGCGAAACAAATTGAACTCGTTAGACGTGAATGCATTCTGAGCGTTTTGCCATCGGAACAAACCATTTCATGTCATTCCTTCAGGAAGCATTACATTATTATTGATGTTTTCATGTAGCATACCAGGAGCAAAGTAGTCAGATTGGAGTGCCAGGTAAACACGCACGATTATTGAATGTAAAATCAAATCTGAAAGACTTCATCTCAAAATTATTCTTCATTATTTTACCTCATCTCTCACGCATGACGCTCTCTCATCAGCCGAACACACTTTTCTCCTGGGTTCTACTCATTCTTAACGCGCGCTTCGCAGGAAGTTTGTTTAATCAACAACACTTGTTGCGTTCGGTCGCTGAGTGACTGCTTTCGGTGGTTGGCAGCTGTTCTTCATACATATTTTCAAAGCCCGCCGCTGCCTCAAATGCAGAAAACTAATTCGCGTGTGTTATTTTAGGCGTCATACCCTGGTGGAAGCAATTCACCAACAACAACATCTTCTTGATCATCGGCATTGTGGTCTTCCTCATCCTCTTCGTGATTATCATCTGCATTGTTATAATGCTAGTGTGCAGACGGAAGCGTGCAAACAACAAATGTAAGTGTTCTTCAGGAGTTTAGTATTTGCTGGTTGCGTTTCCTTTTCAGCCTGCAACTAACATGTAACTAATTGCGTGTGTTTTTTGCTAATAACAGACACGAACGCTGTTGAAATGGAAGAGCGCGAAAAGTAAGTGTGCCGTACTTGTAATTTCTTTCTTGGTTTTTGGGTGATGACGCTCACTTATTATTGAGTTAGTGCGAATGCAATTAATTACATTCCGATGGTGCAAGACTGATGATGATTCAGCTGTAGGTACATACTCTGGACTCTTTTGTGCAATAGCAACTTACGTGATACTTCATTTTCACTTCACGCAATTCTCATTCTTATTCGCAATGTCTCTCAACACTCACTCAACTCTACGCTTCATACTTGTATGTTCTTTCTCACTTCTTTCTCGCTTCAGATTCATTTAATTGCAAATGCGAGTCTCTTCTCTCTATTTGTTGCTCCGTTTTGTTTGTGACTTGTCAATCTTTGTGGTTGAAGGTAAGCTTATTAGATGTACCCAACACTGCACTGCACTGCACTCAGTCGATGTGACATACATGTACATGCAACATGCACAGGGCCTGGTCTCGTATTATACTTCTTGTGTGCTGTTCTGCACTCACAACTCACATATAACTTAATGTGAGCATCTGCAATGCATGCAATGGCATTAGCACGGCACCAAGCTAACTAACACTGTTTTTGAACCAATGCGATGTGTTGTATAGTCATCACAAGTTAGTATTGCACAATAGACGAATATTTACCAAATGAGATTGAGCAACATCCAACCACTTCCACCACTCTCTGAGGGACACTTTGTGTACGTGTCTGAACAATCTGCATTATTAATTACTTTCGAATAAGTTGCGTTGAGTCGTTGGCGTAAAGCGTGGCAGAAGCCTTAAAATCTTACCAACTACCTACCGCCACCCGCTACGGCGAAGCAAAGTTTAACTTTGCAGAGAAATTATTCATTTGCGAGTCGTTTGTTATTTTATAGCGCAATGACTTTACATTGAAATTAACCGAGTTGTGTGCGCTAAAAGTTGCCACTGCTGCTGGAACACTTTGTAGTCGAACGTAAAGCGGAGGCGCTAATATAAAGTGGGATTTAGTTTGGTGTACAACTAACTCAAAGCTAAAATAACTCCGTAGGTTCCTCTGCACTCAAAGTCCTGACGTGCTAGGACTACCTCTCGTGCCTTGCGCTAGAGTAACGTATTTGGGTCGACAAGGTAGTTGAAAACTAACAATCTAAGCATGCTAGGATTAATTTTTTGTCCCCAATATGGTTGCTCACGTTCGTGTGTTCAAAGGTTGCCTTCTTCTTTCTGTAATCATCTATATTCTATAGTGTACAAAACTTTTGCTATGATATGGTATGGTATGACAATGGTAATGGTGGTATATATAGAATGTAAGTTTTGTGTGTGTTTTTTATTGATTGAAATTTGATTTGCTTAAATGAATTATTAGACCCGATGGACAGTCGCCAGACACCTCAGGTACAAAGTGGCCCTTGAAGCCGGGCGTGCTGGTGCATGTTAATAAAATGCATAGTTTGAGCCAACTAACGCCACTCGCTGGCAACCAGTATAAGACGACATCAGTGCCGCTGAAGCCAGGCCACCGGGCGCCGTATATAAGAGGGCGAAATAAGGTTTATGAGAGATTAGAAAAGCTCAAGGAGTGGCTAGGATTGCGCCACGATCGGGATGCATTGCCGTTCGGTGTATATCGAGGATCAGCCGGAGGTAATCTTTATACGTTTCCCGACTGCATTTCCTTGCGGATCAGTTAATCTAATACGGCGTATAATTTAAACGCATTAGTGCTTCTTCCGTAACCAGCTACGTGTGGTAAGGACAGGATCAGCAAGGAAATGCACTTTTCTCGAACGTAGTAGTGCTATTGAGTTTGCTAAGTTTTTACAAAGTTTTGGCTTTCTTTTATTTTATTGTGTTTCACTTGCATGCGTTTATAGTTGTGACGTTTAAGAAGTTTAAAGACGCCCCCGGTAGCCCAACCGAGACGGATGTTGTTGCGATATCAAGGAAGCGCAAGAAGCCGGGACTCTGTAAGTGCCTCTCTTGTATGTACTTTTTGCACTTTTCTCTTTTCTCTGCAGCAGACCAGACCAAACCAAATCAGCCAGACCAGGCTAGCTATAAACTTATTCAGATCCAATAACTCTTGTATGGCTTTTTAGTTGTCTTGTTGCTTGAGAAAAACGTTCGTGCGTCGTGTGTGTCGACGCATTTACTCTTCACTTTACTTCACTTTCTTTTTCTTTCCAATGTGTCACATTTTAAGTTCATAAATTATTTATGAGAGTACCGTATTCTTTGTTTTCTGGATTGGATTCAATTCAATGGAATTGCAATTTTAACTTTTCTACAATTTCCCTTTTCTCTTCTCTTCTCTTCTCTTCTCACTGTCAACATTATGTAGTATAATATAATATAATATAATATAATATAATATAATAGAAATGCGGCAAACGTCGGGCAAGTTTTAATATTGGAGTTTATTAATCTTTCAGCACCGAACCCGTCCTCTACACAACAAGATAAGGGGGGATTGGGGGCTGCTCCACCGGGTGGAGGTTCAGCAGACCCCCTTACTGAACATCCGGACAATGGTTTCTACGAAAATCTACCCTTCCACGGCATGCAGAATCCACCAAATAAAGTACGTATCTTTAGCGTTTGCACATTTTTCGAATTTATCATGCGGCGGTTTTTTCGCCGCCGCGCGCCGAGCAAACAACATTTATTTGGGCGTGCGCAGCATATGCTACGCTGTTGAATGAATACCTTAGCAGTTTTTGCGCTCATTTATTTATATTTTGATTTATGCCTTCGGCTTGATCTTGTTTTATTTTATGTTGGACGTTCTGTTTTTATTATTTTTACAGCCGGTTTCTGTCATTTCGCCGATCGTGCAAGGCAATTCCGCCGCGGCAGCCGCAGCCAAATCGCTTATCGCGAATTGCAACTCGGCGGCGAGCCATAATCAAAAGAAAATCCAACGCAATCAATCATTTCACGGCTTCCAAACGTATCATATGTACCCGCCAAACTCGCACCCGAATATTCCGGGTCTGGCCTTCAATCATTGCCCGTCCTTCTATCATATGCCAACGGTGGCGGCGCACATGCAATGCTCGAATCCTAATCTGCACTTTATGCCATCCATATTTTATAATTTACCGCGAAGTTTCTACCAGAATACGGGAAGTAATACGGTCGGCGCCATCCGCACTAATCCGCAAATAAATCCGTTCAACTATTACAATCGCGTGCGCAGTTTTACCCATCTGCCGAATTCATTTACCACTGTCAACGCAAATCCATTTATGATTTCTAATCCGTTTCATCAGCGCCAGCGAGTGGCTACGTCGCACCCGCGGTCCCGCGACATCCGTCGAACTGCTTCAGGTATCAATCTTGCCACCACCGCAGAAGCAGCGCAAAGTATTAATAGTTCACGCGACGCGACCACCGGAAAGCGCGCTGATGAGGAAATGGTGCAGAAGAGCGTGAAATGCCCGGATTCTAATAAGCGGTTTAATTCGTTAGAGCTCAAAAAACACAAGTGCTATTCGCCTACGTTCTACTCGATGCGGTGCAAGAAGCACGCGAAGAAACGTCCGATCATTTATGCAATTCCGAAACCTAAGTCTGAATCCAGGGCCGGCGACCAAATGCCGGCCGAAAACAATGGAGAAACTATTGGAGAGTTTCAGGATCTGACTGATAGCATACAAATTCTGGAACAAACCGACGCGACCGATTCAATTCCGCCGCCGATGTTATGCCTTAAGCATAGGCGTCGGGATTCGATGTGTGCGAAAGACACTGACACTGACGATACGCCTGGGAGTTCGGAAAATTGTGAACGCACCAGAGCGTTCGTCCATATATCAAACGAAATCAAGGGTAAAGAAATCGAAACAACGCCCTCCGGCCACCGCCAACCGCCCGACAATTTGCATGCAAACGCGAACCCGAACCCGAATCCGAACACGCGGGTTGAGGAGAAGCATGACGATCGAAAGTTTCTGCCGAAAATTAGCGACATGACCCCGAAAATTAAACGGCTTACACCGACCGTTAAAGTGAGTCCTAATTTCGTCAAGCCGAAAACAGACATTCCCAAAGGCGCCCTTCAGCAACAGCTGCACGCGAAGCTGAAGGCCAGCGCCGCCAAAGCCGATCTTACACTGAATAGTTGCACGTTGGTGCAGCGCGCATTGAGTCAGACATCACTGAATCAAAGTAATAGCTCCTTGAATAAAATTGAGAGCAACAACGTGAAGGGTAGTTGCGATTCGTTAAATTCCTCCGAGGTTGTTAAGAAGAAATGCAAGATGGATCAGGACGAAGAGATGCGAAACGAAGTCGGGTTGCCACTTAACGATAATGTACAACAAATGCCATCCAGAGTCTTTCCACCCTCCAATCTGTCCTCTTTTGAGTGCGAGAATACCGTTCCAAAAATGCCTTTGTTGGACACACATAACAAATATGACAATAACAAGGTGTGTGCTTTTTATTTATATTAATTTTGCATGGCATAGCATGGCTGAGTTGATAGTTTTCTGAGCTTAACCTGATCGTAACTAACAATCAATTTGCAGAACGCATTTTACACATTAACCACGCCACATCTTAAGCAGCTATCATCATCCAACCATCAGCAGTACTCAGCGACAATACCACACCAGAAACACATGAAGCTGATACCGCGCTCGCTGTTCCACGACCAGCAAATCAGCAAGAGCAAATCGTTCACGTCCAAGACGAAACCAAAGAAGCATTTCCAGATACCGCTGCAGAAATGCCACAGCTTTAAGTTCCAGACGGCAGAATCATATTTCCAGCCGATCAAGAACATCCACGAGGAGAACCTAATGCGCAACGGCTACATATCCGACCTCGGGCCAAATTATCCCGAGAGCCATCATACGTCGTCACGGCACGCGAAACGCGACAAGCATCACCATCAGAAAACGAACGGACCATTGGTTCTGCGCCATCCCAACGAGTACGAAGAGAACGTGCAGTTCCAGGAAAACGTACAGAACTCTGTTCAACTGCAATATCCACAGCCCGTCATTGGCAGTGGCGGCGGCAGCCGAAACGCTATGCCGAAGCCGAACGGCGTCGTTTATGCCGATCTAGATATGCCGCCCAAAACGAACGGCAAGAAGGCAAAGGAGACCGGCAGCGCGTCCAAGACGCGCGAGGCTAAGGCGGCTGCTGTTGCCGCTGCCGCCGCCGCCGGAAAAGTTAAGACTGAATATGCAACGTTACAATTCAACGATATCGGCCAGGAAATCGACGTCTAACAATTAGCTTTGCTACTAACAAGGCTCAACGTCGCCTAGGATTAACTGATTGTGAAAGGTTTGCTAATTAATTAATTAACTAATCAAAACACGTCTACTTAAATCAAATTTGCTCCAGCAAAATATACAATTATTTCTCAAATTCAGTTGCGAAACTTGCGCAAATGATTGTAGGCGAACTTAACGTTTTCACTTTGTTTTAGACGAATGGGGTACCATCGCCTGCGAGTGATACTTATATTTTCTAGATTTTAAGGTACGAGTCAATTTATAATACATTCAAACTATTACCTAAGTTGCACCACTTTTACTTGAGACAGCAAATAATTGTACATTTTTAAGGACTGGGCATGTGAGATTAACCTATTGTAACAATTATAATTTTATGCCAGTTAACTCAATTTGCTATTAGCAAAAATAGGTCACAGAACCCTTCCTGAATTTGGGTTACTCTTCTTTGATGTGTTTTCTTACACATCATTTCGCTAATGCAGCGCAGTACTTATCATGCCCTCAATATTTTTATCGCACTTTCTGCTATCAGTTATATCAACCGTAAATGCAATCTCTTTTGTTTTTATGTTACGTTTATCATTTCCAGATAACTCGCATATGCCTGTACGAAGCAGAACTAATTGTAATTATTTGATTGCAGCCTTATCAAGCCGAATTCAGCGACTTGGACTATGCAGATGTCGACTACCGGTCGTATGGTCCGATCAACTACAAAGCCGCGTCGATTTTAGCCGCAATGAAACAGAAGAACAAAGAAGATACTGGTGAATACGACGATTTGCTCTAAACGATTTTCTGTTCCTGGTTGAATTCTACGCCTTCTGTCCTCTCTCTCTGCACCAAATGAATTGTTGTTACTGTTTGATGTCGACTCCTATTTGTTTTTGTTACAAATCCGTTAATTTTACTGTAAAATAAGCTTTTTTAAACTAAGCATTTGATTCATTCGCTGTTAAATGTTTATCTGGATATAGCGTAATACCAAAGAGACTTGTAAATTATCCACGAATATCGCTCAATTACGATTTTAATTGTTGTCACTATTATCATCTAATGACATGTCAACATCTACAACACTCACATAATTCGTGCCAAAGAAATTCTTCAATCGGCAGCCGTGTTGAGAAAATTCGATTGATTGTCAAATGAAACGGGATTTTCAGACGAGGAATTGTGACGTCCAAATATTTAAATAAATTTAAGAGATAATGGGTGTGGTGCTGCGTTTAACACACGGTTATACATCTTTTTACTACACAATGATATAAAACTGTAAATTTGAACTACATAAATTATAGAAATATTTATTACTATTAATATAATTCTATATTATTAATATTACTAAATAGAAATTGTTTAGTTACATTTTAATCGAAATCGCTGTATCAACATTGTAGATATTGTAAAATAAATTTAATAGGAGTTACTTCGTACTTCCTATTTGATTGTCAAACTGGAGGATCTTATTACTTACTACTTATAAACCTTTTTTGGGTTGCAGAAGAGCGAAGAAATCACCAAGATTTGAAAGTTTCGACTAAACTTTATTGGAATTTTTCTGGCAGATTATCAGGTTCGCAGAAAAGTGAAAAGGTAAATGACTGACTACATTTGATCAACGTAAAAGGCCGAAATTTTGTGAAATTTTTCGGGCCGAGTATCAGGGTCACAGAAGAGTAAAAAGGTAAACTCCGGACTAGATTCTAGTCGAAGTATCAAGACTAAACGTTTTATTTGTCACACCAAAACTTATTTATTTACCATAAGAATACAAACACCTCAACCAAGTACACCCGATGGCGCATCGGTAGCGTTCATAGTTTCTCGAGCGAGCGTCCTGAGTTCAATCCTCAGGACCGGAGAATAATTTTCTAAGTCTCCGAGAGTTACCGACTTTACTAGTTCCTGTAATTTACAGTTTTCTATAATACAAAGACTCCTAGAAGTCTGTAGATGGCAATAGCGCTCCCACTGTAATGGTAACTAAGATCGGGAAATGGGAGTCAGTCTCTTACGGACCACGGAGCTGGACGGTCGATCTAACTGACGGGGAGGGTGGGCTAAAATCAAGCTCAAACTTGATTCCCGAAACGCAAAAATTCAAAATGAACTTTGGAACCACTCATTTTATTTCTTCTCTTTAATTTCCTTTTACCATTCTGTGGAGGCATTACTGAGAGTCTTCAGTAATCCTAAGTCTTAAATGCAAGACTGACTCGTTTAAATTTCTCACAAAGTTCTATCCGTTCCGGCCGGGATTCGAACCCGGGACGTCTCGCATAGTAGGCATGTACTCTATCCACTGAGCTACCAAAGCCTCGTAAATTATATGTTAAACGGGCCTTATAACCCAAGATTTTCAAACAGACAAATATAACTTTTATGTCCACTCTTTAGTGGCTTGATAGTTTTAAGGGGATCGTGCAGTCCTATAGATCGCAGTATAATTTAAAATATTTTCATACTTCAATAACTTTGCTTAGAAGTAGATAAATTTATTGGTTAATATTTCTGCCAAAAGAACGCGAGATAATCGACTTTGAAATTTTCGTTTTGCCAAACCTCAGTTAAAAGGCCAAAACCTCTTATTACAAACAAACTTTTTGTTTCATTGGCTAATACTTATGATCACACTAGGATACCACCCTTGAAGCTGGATACTTGTTACCACTATTCGCTCTTCTTGGAGACAGTTAGATGCTGAAAGATGTAAAATATACCCACTGAGATACCAAAGCCTAAGCGAGCCTTATAACTCAACAATCTTTGAACAGACAGTAATACGTTTTCTGGCCACTCTTTAGTGGTGCTCATTTCAATAGTGGCCTAAAAAAGACGGCAGCTTCGTACGACATTGGTCACAGTTCTGCTGGTGTAGCTTGGAAGCAGTGAAGTAAACCAGAAAATATATACTTGCTTCCACGATACATAAGGTACATACAATCGGTATGACTAGGTGCTAAATTAGTTTGTGAGCTAAATTTTTCGTTGAAAAATGAATCATATAAGTACATATATCATCATAGCAGCACCTTGTCACGCTAAAAACAAACAATACAAAAACACATAAAAAACATTGATGAATTGATTTTTTTAAACTTCTTTCCTTACAAAAATGTTAGTTAAATTACTACTTACTTCTTTTTACTTTTGGTTTGGTTTAAAGTTAATGCGCTATTTGATCACAGTGCCTACATAACCTCCAAAAAACTTTTTTTTACCTTGCTTGTTCCGGCAAAACGTCATCAGTTGGAAATACATTTTAACATAAATTGAAGTGAAATGGGCAAGAATGTATGTGTAGTGGTTTTAGGCGACATAGGGCGAAGTCCTCGAATGCAATACCATTCAATATCCTTGGCTGAAAATGGGCATAAAGTTGATATTGTTGGGTATAGGGGAGCGACTCCTGTAGATGATTTAACTTCGAAGCCACTGGTCAGTTTTCACTACCTAAATGAATTTCCTAGTATCAGGCTACCCCGATTAATCAATTATATATTCAAGACAATCTGGCAATTAGTAAACTTACTTTTTGTGTTTCTAATAATTCGCCGGGCTGATTATATTCTTGTTCAAAATCCACCAGCTGTTCCAACTCTTTTTGCCTGTTACATTTATAAGCTTTTAAGCAGAGCTAGATTAATTATTGACTGGCACAACTATGCACACACTATTATGGCACTATCAGTTGGACCTAACCATACATTGGTTAAGATTACAAAATTCATGGAGAAACATCTGGGACAAAAGGCTGATGGAAACTTCTGTGTAACCAATGAAATGAAAATGGACCTCGAAGGTTCATGGGACATTAAAGCTATAACTTTGTATGATAAACCACCAGAGATGTTTAAACCAATTGATTCTAAGACAAAACATGAATTACTAATAAGGTTACAAGAACTATATAAAGATATCAGCAGCGAGCATCCCAACGAAACTCTATTTACTAAAAGGGTTAATGATAACGTCTATGATTTAAAAGAAGATAGACCTGGATTACTTGTTTCTAGTACTAGTTGGACTGAAGACGAGGATTTTAATATATTACTTCAAGCATTGCAAGGTAATCATATCTATCGAGTTTGTTTTAAATTCTAATATTCTAATTAATTTATATTAAAGAGTACGAAGACCACTGTAACAATGGTAATATTGAAAAGTTACCTAGGCTGATATGTATAATAACAGGAAATGGGCCATTGAAGAATCATTACAAAAATATTATTGATCAATCAAATTGGAAAAATGTAACTGTGATAACACCTTGGCTCGAAGCAAAAGATTATCCACTAATGCTCGCTTCAGCCGATCTTGGGGTTTCTTTGCACACAAGTTCAAGTGGGTTAGATTTACCTATGAAAGTCGTAGATATGTTTGGATGTGGACTACCTGTATGTGCATATAATTTCAAGTGGTAAGCGAAAATATTCTATGGTGTTAAACAAGTTTTAACTTATTGTCTTTTCAAGTCTTCATGAGTTGGTACAACATGAGAAGAATGGTTTTGTTTTCTCCTCCTCTACCGAACTTGCAGAACAAATAAGGGGCTGGTTTAAAGCATTCCCAAACAATACTGAGCAAGCCCAGAAAATGAATAGATTTAAATCAGAGCTTGAAGAATTCCAGAAACTTAGATGGACCGAAAATTGGCAAACTACTGCAGGACCAATATTCAGATAATTAGAGAAAATGTATTTATTTAAATGAAACGAAATTCATCAGAATACTTTCAAAAAATATATGAAGTAACAAATATGATAATTTGTACTAATTCTTAAAAAAGTTCCTAAACTAATAAGCGTTCAATTTCTTGTTGGGTAGAAAGAATTTGTGGTTTTAACTGAGAACCTTCATTTACCGTCACACTGCAAGCAATTACAGATCTGGAAACACCACATGCGCGTCCCAGCGCCTGCTTAGACCTTACAAATACATAAGGTACGTTTTTGTCTTCACATAGTAAAGGCAAGTGGAGAAGAATCTCCAATGGCTCTGCATCAGCTGCCATCACAATGAATTCGGCAATGCCTCTGTTCAATGTCTTCGTCACCTCATTGGCGCCCTTGCGTAATTGATTGTAATTCATGGCTTGCTGGACCAAATTCAAGATCTTCTTGGTAAGAACAGCATCAGCGAGTGGGTATGCCTTTGGATTTACTTCTTCGGCCTAAAAACACGAAAAACATTAAAAACGAGTTAATATCGAGGTTAAGTCAGCAAACGCGTGTATAAGTTAGGACATAAATATAATATATTATATATACAACTTACCATTTTTATAACTATAGAGATCTATTTATTTTCTTGAAATTGAATATCAAAGCAACCTCTCGGCGATTTCGCTTCACTGAGGAGCCTGCGAAAAGTAGATGAAAACAAGTAGCACGTGCAAGAACGCTAAAATACGAACTAACCTTCAAACTGAGACAGAGGGCGTCGTATAAAATCAATCGTATACTTCCGAACATATACGATTTACATTATAGGAACATTTTGTAGAATCGCGCACTTATTATGTAACCAGATAGTACAAATAATACTAATATGAAAACAGAATATTTGTTTAATTAGAAAAATAATATTCAACTATAATGTAATCTAATAACATTGAGTTATATAAGCAATTACATTGCCTTCTGAGGTTAAACTCTTCCATAGTTTATAAGAATATTCAGTTTACATTTTTTACTAGAGCAAAATAAATAATACAAGTAATCACTTAAAAAATGATGAGTATCAAACTAGTATTTTTGAATTGCTTATCATTCTGGTTTCTTCTTCAAGAAACGGTCATTAATAATGGTATAAAGTAGACCAAGTGTTAATGCACCAACAGCAACTCCCTGAGCACCAACCCTCAACTGCATCAAAAAGACACTGGTGCTCATCCTACCGCGCTTCTTAAATTTATAGGCCCCATATGCTACCGCTGCTGCACACCCCGTAATTGCTGTAAAACATAAGTTGTCTAATAATTGCAATCTTGCCATTGACACAAAGTTAACTAACCAATTGGAAAAAACGGCTGCTCTTCTGTCTTCCTGGCCAAACGTTCCGTCTGAGACTCTTCTTTATATTCAAATATTTTATCACCCATATTTGCTGCAGAACAATAAATAAAACCAATATTAATGAGATGCACGAATTATTTGTATTCCAACGAAATAGTTAAAAGTGAACTTTACACAGCGAAGATAAGGTTATTCATTTGCAAATAATTACAACAATTATGTAAAGCGTGAATCACTTTAACTATTGCACCAGCCTAGGTGCTGAATATATGATGAAAATAAATATGATACACATAAAACGTTAAACTCACTTATGGTAGACATGGTACAGTGATAAATTAAAATTAAAACTACACAAAATATTATTAATTGCAATTACTTAATGGTTGCAAAAATCACAAGACACCTACGTAACCTTCAAACGAGTGGCACGAATGTAGAACGTCGATTGACGCGGATGAACTTGACCAAACGATTATAGATTTTCTAGTACGCATGCGAGAAAATATCTAGACATTTATGTTAAAACTTAAAACTGTAGCTATCTATTACTATAAATTCAAAACAATGAAATGTTTCGATACAAACTAATACAAAAGTAATAAAATCATACCTAAATATCAAGTGTGGCCAAACTTGTAACTTTTAGAAGCTATTATACTTATTTTGTAAAATATAGTCTACGAGCAACCATGAACAGTAAGCGATAGGCTATGAACCGACCATGAATTTACATTGTTCATCAGGATACAGTTTTACTTTAAACATCTTTGCGGTCGACCGCGGTCGATGTGTGCCATCTCTGCATTTAAACTATGCTTAAGTTGTGTGGCTTAAGTTATGGCAACGTTGCATGACGCTTGTTGCAGGCCAATACTTGATGCAAAGTCATATCGGTTATTGTAGTTGTGTACTAAGTATATAAAAGTATTATTACTAAAACTATCAATATTTTTAAGAATGCAGTATCCAACTTAAGTAGGTTTTGTTAAAGTCAGACGCTTCCTTTATGTTGATTCATAAAGTTGTTTGTTTACAGATGTATATACATCAACAAATGGTTATTCACAGATGAATTATCAATATATCTAAATTAATAATGGAATCCTCGATAAGCATTAAGGATGCTATACTTCAGGCACTTGGATTTCAACCAGTATCAAAATCTTTGTTAATTTGCAAAGATGAACCTGATATTACAAGACTTCAATGCCCTCAATGTAAAGCCTATTTTAAAACACAGACATCTTTGCAACAACATTGTGCTGTGGATCACAGAATACCATTAATCTTTTACTGTAAAATATGCACAAAGTTATTTGAAAGACGTAGTGACCTGTTGAAGCACAAAGATGTGGCTCACCATGGCAAGAAACCTTATACATGCACCATGTGTCCTTTAAATTTTATGAGTTTGGAAGCTCTTACTGCTCATGTCCGCAGACATAATGGAAAATTACCTTATGTGTGCACTGTATGCATGAAGGGTTTTGATTTATATCGTGATTTAAAAGATCACATGAGTTTACACAAGCTGCATAAAAAGGAAAACTCTGATAGTATTAAACTTTATAAATGTAGTGTCTGCGATCGACCTTTTAGGAAACAGTGTGATGTGAAGCGACACTCACGGGTTCATACCGGAGAAAAGCCAGTGGCATGTTCCATTTGCGGCAATCGTTTTCAACAAGCGCATAATTTAACCAAACACATGATGATTCATACAAAAGAAAAACAATTTGAATGCGATCTCTGTAAAAAAAGGTTTAGTCGCCGTGACGCTCTACAGCGGCATATGTATACACACGCTGTAGAAAAACCAAATAAAAATAATTATTGTTATTAGTACTGTGAGGGCATTAGATTTGTAGTTGTAAAATCTTATATATTAAACCATTTTCCTAATTAATAAAGAATGTAAATAATAAATACACTATTAAGTAAAAATGCTTTAACTCAGTATGGATATAAAATTGATGTTTTACAATAAATAGTATGTCAATTCTATGCTACATTGATTAATAATTAGTTAATTGGCATAAAATCTGGACAATAACATATTGTATTAATGGGACATTCTTAGGCTTATCTAATCAGATTCATCTTCCGAATCAGAAAATACAAACTTTGATGGTTTTTTTGAACGCTGGGTTCGTGGTTTCGGTGCGATAACTTCATCATCACTCAGTTCAGTTTCATCCTCATCACTACTTTCATTCTTTTTCTTAGTTGGCTTCTTAGCACGTTTTTTCACTGGGCTAGGTTTTACGGCTTTCGGTTTCCTGGCCTTTGCTGCAGGCTTAGGAATGTCATCCTCGGAGCTGTTGATAGCCATAATTTTGCGTTTCGCTGCTGCTGGTTTTTTCGGCGGTGATGGTGATTTTCCAACTAACTGATCAAACATATCTTCACTGGTAGAGTTTAAACTCGCAGGAGTCGTTTTCTTAGGTGCAGATTTGTATTCTTCGTCAGATTTATCATCATCCGAAGGAAGAGTATTACCATCTTCATCAGAGTCTAATGTATACACCTTTTTCTTAAGTTTTGTAGCGCGCTTCGGTAGTTCTATTCTTTCAGCAGGTGGCGAAACAGGAATTTCATCATTGCTATCAAAGTCTACGCCGTCGTCATCACTACTATTCGCACCCGGTTTCTTCTTTCCATTAGCTGCAAGAAAGAAAGAAAAGTACAAATTTAATCAAGTCCAATCTAAAAATTACTAATACACTTACTTTTGGTTGGAGAAAAGGTCAACTTGGTTTGTTTAAGCTTTGTATTTGTATCGGCTACTTTTTTACGACCCCTCTTTGGTTTCTTTTCATTTTCTCCTGCTGCTGTACCATCCGTTGACTTATCCAATTTATCATCACCAGGTGGTGTTTCACCATTTTCGGTGGTGGCACCACTGCCATTGGCGGATTTGAGTTTATCTAATTTCCTCTCCTTCAGTTTTAGTGCATATTGGAATCTCTTCCTCATTTCCTCCGAAATAACTGGAGCAATTCGTTTACCCATTGGTGAAGGCATAGTTTCCTTTAAATTAACTTGTTTCTTGCCACCAAGCTTCTTACCATCAGTCTTTTGCTTTGAATTCGAGCCGGATTCGTTTTGGCGTTCTGTTTCTTCAACTTCATCTAACTTCTTAATGAACTCATTTAAGTCTTCATTCCATAAATCTTTATTGGTTTTCGCCTTTAAGATATTCAGTTGGTTGATTTTGTCGTCGCGTTGACGCATCAATTCACGTTTTCGCTCATCAGTCAACATCCAAATGGTCATGCCAAGCAAGTAATCATATTTCTTAACCTCAGTATTCTCAGATGTTTGAGATTCTGCCTCAGTGTTTTCTTCTTCTTCGTCCTCTTGCTCTTTCATTTTTTCCTTCCAACACATAACGGGGTCTGCTTCGTATCCTCTAGTTATCAGCTCTTGTATAATCGTTTTGCGTTTCTTATTTTCAACTACAAGCGTTCCATCACATTTTTCCATAATGAAGCGAGCTTGGTTTGATAATTTGTTTGCCTCCGCCTGCAGCACTCCTTCGAGGTATTCCTTACGCTTTGTATAAATTTTAAGGCGTAAGTTATAGAACTCTTTTAAAATGTCCATAACGTTTTCCATCCTACGCAAACATCCCAAATCATCAAAAATGCACATCGAACTTGTAGTGAGACTTGATTGTAGTTTGAAAACCTTGTGGAATCCTTCTTTTTCTACATTTGCATATTCAGATGGTATTATAGTTATAATAAATTTAACCGTAGTGTCCGTATTATACTCTTTATATTCCTGAATAATAGCCTTAGTTTTTTCGCTACCATTTTGCAATGGCTCCAAAACATTTTCCTTGTACGTTTGTGTCCACACTCCAATAGGCAACTCTGTAATTTCGACTACATTCGGCCTTATGATTGAAATTTCTCCACTTGTCACATAACGACCCTCTTCCGTAAATTCAATGGTACCTTTGAAATTTTTGTACCACGGATGTAATTGTTCTGGTTCTTCATCATTCATGAGTTTACGCAAACTTTGTACTATATCTCGTGGATTGTAATTAGGAATTTTGGTCATCCATCCCGTACCGATACCGTCAGCGCCATTTACTAATATCATAGGTATGATAGGACAATACCATGTCGGTTCAATTTTTAAATTGTCATCGAATTCGTAGTTGAGTAATGGATCGTCGTTGGGATGAAAGATCATTCTTGTAAGAGGAGACATCTTTGTGAAAATGTACCTAGCACTAGCGCTATCCTTCCCACCAGTTAATCGTGTACCAAATTGACCCCTAGGTTCCAGAAGATTAATATTATTTGATCCAACATAATTCTGAGCTAAATTGACAATTGTGGCACATAAAGACATTTCGCCATGATGATAGGCAGATTTCTCAGCAACGGAACCAGCCAATTGCGCAACCTTTACTTCCTTTTTGTCGTTTCGTTTAATGCACGTAAACAGAACTTTACGTTGTCCGGGTTTAAATCCATCAACCATGCAGGGGATAGATCGAACGTTGTCTGCATTTGAGAACAGAATAAACTCCAAATTGATAAATTCGGTGTACGTAACTGCTTTTGTAGACTTTGTATATAAGTACTTCTCAGGTAGACCTAGTTCTTTCAAACGTTTGTTTTCGACCATGAAATTCGTAAGCCACTCTTTGCGATGTTCAACATGCTTCTTGCTGAACGCCAACACAATGTGATCGTCATCACTTTGTCCACCATAATGAAATTTAATTCGGTGACGTTCCATATTTCGAAAATATTCTCTTGCTTCTATCGATGTAGAAGTACCCAAACCTTAAAACAATGACCTATTAGTAATCAGAAGCTTCTTAATAATTTGAAAAATACATACCCTTGTAGTACTTGATATTATAAGTCTTATAATTAGGAGTATTAAGCTTCCATTCTTCAAACTCTGGTAAAGAATAAAAAGACAATTCATCATTTCGCTTTGATGCCTTAACGATGGGTGTAATGAATTCCTCCAGGAAATCGTTTCTAATAAGTTCTGGCCAATTATAATGAATAAAATTGATCAGAAGTCCTTTAATATGAGATCCGTCCTGATCCTGATCAGTCATTATCATTATTTTTCCGTACCGGAGTGTTTTCATATCGTCCAAGTTATTATACTTTTTCTTATACTGCAGACCCACAATTTTGATGAGATTATTAATTTCAGCATTTTCAAGAATTTGTTTATGTGTAGCTTCGCGAACGTTCAATAGTTTACCACGCAACGGGAAGACACCATAATAGTCCCTTCCAATAACACCCAACCCAGACACAGCCAATGACTTGGCTGAGTCTCCCTCAGTTAAGATAAGAGTACACTTCAGAGCATTTTTTCCTCCAGCTTCATTAGCATCTTCCAACTTAGGAACTCCACGAATTTTACTTTGTTTCTTTCCTCCAACTTTATTCAATTCGGTTTGAGCCTTGAATTTAGCCCAAGAAAGCACTGACTCAACCAAGCCACTCTTGACAATACCTTGAATAAATTTGTCTGTAAGTGATACTTTTGATCCAAAATTCTTTGGTAATGTTGTCATATTTTCTTTCGTTTGAGAGTCGAATGTCGGATTCACAATAAGACATTTAATAAAAATCCACATATGGTTCTTGATTTGATGTGGTTTTATAGTAACACCCCCTTTGTTTTTCTTCTTTAATACATCTTGTACTTGTTTGACGACCATGTCGGTGATATAATCCACATGCCGACCGCCTTTTGTCGTCGCAATACTGTTAACAAATGATACTTGTTGAAACCCATTAGAAGATAGTGAAAACGCAATCTCCCAGCGTTCCTGTGGGGCTTCATACACAATCTTATGACTTTCTTCATTATCATTACTCTTCAAGTAGAGGTCAATATAGTCTTTAAAGTTTTTAACTGGGAGACGCTCCCCATTCAAGAAAACCTTCACTCCACTGGTTGACGCTGCTATATCAAAAGCACGACGGCGCATAAGCGCAACAATATCATCGTCAAGTTTATCCATTTTGAACTTTTCCAAATCGGGATAAAAAGTAATCTTTGTAAAATCTGAGCCTTTATCCTCTTGTATTAATGGATCTGTCGATTTACTCATATTATTAGTCCAAACTTGTTTAAATTTTCTCTTGTATTCCTTTGAAGATGTCTCAACAATGAACTTTGTGCTGAATATATTGCACAATTTGGCACCAAAGCCATTACGTCCACCGGTAACTTTTTCTTCTTCGTCGTTATAATTTGAAGATGTCAACAAGTGTCCAAAGATCATTGATGGCACGTACATTTTTTCCTCTTTGTGCATGACAACTGGTATACCTTGCCCATTATTCCAAATGGATACTTTATTTTCATCTGGATTTATTTCAATTTTTATGCAGTCCATTGTGCGATCTCTTTGCTTGTTATCTGCTGCATTCACCAGAATTTCATCAAATATTTTGTAGAGACCGGGCACGTATGTGATTTGTTTGTTAACCATGCATTTTTTTTCATCATCATATACCCACATTTGTTCTGTATATTGTTGAATTGAGCCAATGTACGTGTCCGGTCGCAACAAAATGTGCTCCAGTTGAGACTTCTTCTGATATGTTTGTTCAATAGACATTACCCCATTAGCAGTGGAAGAATCTCCTCCACCCTTGCTTCCCATTTTGGATAACATGCTCTAAACAAGCCAAATTATAATTAGAGATGTTTGTTCAAGAATTGCAAATGTATTTAACTAAGTAATAACAGAATAATGTCTGATGCAACTAAACTGAACCAATGGACATTCTAATGCTATATCTATAGACTGAATATTCTATTTGTAATATAAATTGAAGCATTTAAAACAACATCAAGTGAATGAAAACACATGTAACCTTACCTTTATATCCGTCATGATGACAAGTTTTACACTGCGATTAGCAAATACTGATTTGCCCTACAAATGAGCATATAAATAAATAGAAACGATGCTATCACTCGCGTAAATTTTTGTGAAAACCAGCTATTCAAGAACAGAGTAAAATAATGGCGGTTCGACGAGTGGCCGGAGTAAGCACAGTACAACGATGCCGTTCTCCGGCGTTCCGACAAACACTATACAGAACGCTTATAACGGTAACAAATTCAAAATTGACGAATCAGAAAATATTGTCTTACGCGCCAAATGATCACGTGATGCAAAGGAAATCAATTGTTACCGAAGTGGCCCGAACGGTAGGATACTGTATCGGTACATCCATAAACAAGTGAAAGATGTTTAATTCTTGCATAGTCATTCTTGTATTCGCAAGTAGTTGCAAAGTTATTTCGTGATTTCAAAGTGATTTTAAATTTCAAATACGAATACCTAAAATTCTGAGCAAATTCAATTAGTTTGTCTTAAATGCATGGATAAATATATATTCTGATAACAGATATATATTCAATTCCTTTATTGTAAAACAAACAAAATATATTTGAGGCTTATCACGTGGTACAGAAAATTGCATTAATTGTTGGGTCTAAAGTTGAATCATAAAGGCGACTTGATTTAGTTTCTTTTGGTGTGCATTCTGTGTGTGAACCTCAAGTGGTAAGGTTTGTCGTGTGGCCCACTAGTTCTAAACCAAGTGCCAATAAGGTCACCTTCAGTATTTGGGTTGATTTAAATCGATCGTGAGTTCAACAGCATAGTTATCGTTTCGTGTGGTTGAGGGTCGATTCAGGTAAATATACTATTTAGTAATATTGTTGTAACATGTCTTAGAGGAGAAAAGGATCATTGTTTTTAAATAACAAGTATTACTGGATTAACAGAATGACTGACTGCGGACATAAGGGCATGAAGTATATCCAGAAAGGCATGTACAAAGGGAAGGGCCTTGCAATCTTTACCAGTGGTGGCGATTCTCAGGTAAAACTAGCTCTTAATTAATTGGGTAATTACCTAATTGATTTTTTTTCAATGTAATTGATATAGGGCATGAATGCTGCTGTACGCGCGGTCGTACGAACCAGTCTGTACCTAGGATGTAATGTCTACTTTATTCGGGAAGGATATTTGGGTCTTGTTGAAGGAGGCAGTAACATCGTAGAAGCTACTTGGGTCTCAGTCAGCTCAATCATGCATAAGGGTGGAACCATCATTGGCACTGCGCGATGCATGGAATTCATGACTATCGAAGGTCGACGCAAAGCTGCGTTCAATCTGGTGCAGCATGGTATATGCAATATTGTGGCGATTGGAGGTGATGGTAGTCTGACTGGAGCAAACAAGTTCCGTTTGGAATGGAAAGACCATTTGGCTGCTCTGCTCGCTGAGGGCAAAATTACAAAAGATCAAGTTGATCATTGCAATTCGCTCAAGGTTGTTGGTATTGTTGGTTCCATTGATAATGATTTTTGTGGCACGGATATGACCATTGGTACGGATTCGGCTCTTCACCGCATCATAGAAGCTATCGACGCAATTACCGCAACTGCGAGCTCGCACCAGCGCACGTTTATAATGGAAGTAATGGGCAGACATTGTGGGTAAGTGAATTATAATTTATAAGGGATTCGTATCTATTTTATTAATCACCACGCATGCTTTATGTAATATGTACCACATTACTAACATTTAGGTATCTAGCAGTGTCAGCTGGTGTTGCTGCTGAAGCGGAGATGGTATTTATACCGGAATTTCCGCCGGAGGAAACATGGGCTAACACGCTCTGTGAGCGGTGTAGTAAGGTATTCATTGATCCTAGCGTTGCGTTTATTGTTGCAGTACGCTTGTTTTATGAATCTTCTTTTGGTACATTTTATGTTTTTAAATTGTGTTGGTACTAACCTAAACTTACTGAATTAGCAAAGGTTTGAGGGCAAAAGTCTAACACGGTGTATGTTGCAGTTATCTTGCTATAGTGAGTGCGCTAGCGTGTGAGGCTGATTATTTGTTCGTTCCGGAAGATCCGCCATCTAGTGATTGGCCAGAGTTGATGTGCAAAAAATTGCATCAGGTATATTATGGAAACTATAGAGAGAATACTTTGCTGTCTTAAAATCTTTAAGAGATATATTTCGACATGAATCTCAATGTTAATCTTTCTCTATTTTGTCTTACGCAGCAACGCAGTCATGGAAGACGATTGAACATCGTTATATTATCGGAAGGGGCAATTGATCGCACAGGAAATCCGATAACTGCAGAAATGGTTCGTAAAGTTATCGTCGATAATTTAAAACAAGATACCAAGATAACGGTCTTGGGGCATGTGCAACGAGGAGGCTCGCCAGCTGCATTCGATAGGATTCTGGCATGTAGAATGGGTGCCGCGGCTGTCTTTGCTGTATTGGAGGCTAGTGATAACGATGATCCAACGTGTGTAACCATAGATGGTAACCAAATCCTGCGTCTTCCCTTAATGGAATGTGTTACTAGAACTCAAGCAGTAGGAAAAGTATGCAGAACTTTTGTATATAATTTTGGATGCACTCCTATGTACATATGATTTTTAGGCATTGGCAGAGGGGAAATTTGAAGAGGCAGTGAAACTTCGTGGATTAGCATTTGCATCGAACTTGGAAACATATAAGCTTTTAACTCGCCTGACTCCACCAGCAAATCTTAAAACTAAATCACGTCCGTACAATTTTGCTGTTGTCAACATTGGTGCACCGGCTTGCGGTATGAACGCAGCCGTTTTTGGTTTTGTGCGAAATGCAATTTTCTGCGGAGATAACGCTTATGGCGTACAGGACAGCGTTGAAGGATTAGTTAATGGTTCCTTCCGCAAACTGGAATGGGCCGATGTTGATGGGTGGGTTGGGTTAGGAGGTGCTGTTCTCGGAACAAGACGTGCAACTCCAGGTGATAGAATTCCTCGCATTGCGGCTCAGTTGGAGGCTCACAAGATTGATGGTTTGTTAATCATTGGCGGATTTGAAGCGTATCAAACTGCCATCGAAATGTCTCAAGCCCGGAATAAATTTTCCATCTTCCGAATGCCCATGGTTGTTATACCAAGTACTATAAGCAACAACGTGCCTGGTACAGAGTTTTCTATCGGCTGTGATACAGCCTTGAACGAGATTACAGAAATTTGTGACAGAATTCGTCAATCTGCCCAAGGTACCAAACGGCGAGTGTTTATCGTAGAAACCATGGGTGGCTATTGCGGGTATTTAGCTACCCTATCTGGATTGGCCGGAGGAGCCGATGCTGCATACATCTTCGAAGAACCATTTGCAATTAAAGACTTGCAAGAAGATGTATATCACATGGCAACAAAAATGAGCGCTGGCGTGCAGCGCGGTCTTATACTGCGAAACGAGAATGCCAATAATAACTACAACACTGAGTTTATCTACCGCTTGTATTCCGAGGAAGGCAGAGATGTCTTCACAGCTCGCATGAATGTTCTAGGACATATGCAACAGGGTGGACGACCCAGTCCATTTGATCGGATCATGGCTACTAAATTTGCTGCCAAAGCTGTTGTTTGGATGGCAAATGAGATGGATAAGCGTATCGAATGCCCATCATGTGGTGTGCAGGATAACATTGTCCTTCTGGGTATCAAACGCCGTGAAATTGCATTCTCGTCCATAGAATCCTTAATGGACCAAACAGACTTTGAGTATGAATGCTGATATATAACTAAAGATCCCATTGCTGATAAGTAGTCTCTTTTAGGCATCGCATAAGCAAGAATCAATGGTGGATAGAGTTGCGTCCTTTGCTGCGCATTTTGGCGAAGCATTCATCTGCCTACGTAGAAGAGGGTGAGTATTTGCTTGTTTACGATATACCTAAAAAAACTAACTGAAATTAATAATGTGCGTTTTTTATAGCTGAATTTTATAGCGGAATTTAAAAGTGTTTGTATACCGTTAACCTCTGTGTACTAAGGAGTGTGCCATCATTTGCAGTTTCACAAATTAATATTTTTTTAATTAGTTTAGTCCTGTAATACGTGTGAAACTAATATAACAAGTTTGTTAACGGTTTTGAACAAGAAATTTGTATTGCTATAAAATATAATAACTTGATTTCTCATAATTAAATTAAACATATGCTACCTTTGTAAACTAAATAAACAAATGCGATGCATAATACAAGAAGTATATAAATTTTGTGACTAGTTAATTTTATTCTTATTGATTAATTGGTAAGAGCACTTTGTATATTTCCCTTATTTTGAAAAGCCAATAATTTTTGTGCAATGAAAACCTCTAAATTAAATTTCCTTACGAATTTATATTTGAAAAGGTTTCTGAATAACAAAATTTTAATGGCACCACCGTCAAACAAAAGCATATATATGTACATAAAATATTAGTCAAATAAGTAAACAAATGATCGTCAATTAATTATCACAAAACTAACAATAAGATCTAAGAACCAATTGGGCCATTTCTTGCCTTCCGTATAAGTGCAAAACAAAGAGAAACTCAACCCCGAATTACTCATATCAATACCAGCATAACAGATTTCTATTAAAAATATAGAATTAATAATGGTAAGTAACAAGTTCTTAATGATAATTATCGTAAATCTAGATTAATCACAAGTCCATGTACAATGCGTGTATTTTTTGATTCATATTGACTGCACCGGATCTTCGCGTGTTTCAAACGGTGTAGTATATAATATATTGGCTGATAAAACCAGCGGAAATTTCAAATCAGGTGGAAATAAAATAATCATGACTTCTTCGCTCTTATGCAGGTCCAAACGACGAACGCCTGAACACTGCATAAAGGTAATTTGCTTCTGTTCGTTTAGCGCGTAGACCGTGACCCGAATTATGACATGTCGAATCGTCTGTAAACTGAGCAACTGCTCAAACTCAGGCCGATGATTTCGCTTTACCGATAAGGAATTCTCGTCAGCTATCATTATTAAATCCAACCCATAATGGAAACCAGTCCACCGCCACATGTGCTTTTCTTTCGACGTCAACTCGCGCCCGCAACGCAACGCCATCGCCAAGAACGTATCATCCGAACAATTCTCCGGTCCCTTCTCCTCATTCTGATTAATACGTAACGTGCATTTCCAACCTTGCAATATAATTTTATCCAACCAAGTGCGTGGGATAATATTATCGCGAAGTATCAATTCCACATCCATGTGGTGTGATATAAGATGTTGGATACGAAGTGCGCGAAATACAGTTATGAACTTTGTACCTTCATCGGTGAGTAAATAAGGCATTTGGCCTACAAGTAAATCATCAGAAATCGAGGCCAAAAATGTATCAAAACTTACTCACCATTTCGATTACAGTAAAACGCTGTTATTTCTCTAGATGTAATACTTTCTTCACAATCTGGATGCACTTGCAAGTACATCCATTGCATTAGCAAAACATAAAGAGTTATTTCTGTTTTCATCACACACAGGCCTGGATGGCCCACTAAACGTTCCATCAATGTGACAGGTATCGTGCGCAGTTCCGATAAGCTGTTATTGTAATGCATCATCAAGTTTACAAGAAACCATTGAACACATTGGTCCTTCAGTTTAATATCCCCATATCTACATGCAGCATCATAATAATGTAAGGCAGTTTGAATGTTTATAGTTTCCATCATAACTTCCGCGCATCTTTCTATCAGGCCATTGAGTTGCAGCATTGTGGCGGCTGCCAGAACACTTACAACCGTCATTGGTTCTAAGTCAACTTCATCATTGTACAGAGCACCCAAGACTGTTCTTAGAGCATCGATAGTTATAGATGGATCTACTATATCTATTTCTATTCGTGTTTCGCCAGTTTCTTTCCAATTTCCACCAAACATGCTGGCAAAATATGGACTCTGGCATAGATATACTTTATGTAAAGGGAATTCTTGATTTAAAGCAACGACAGTGACATCACTATCTCTTCCTTCAATAAATAATGCTTGATATATATATTGAACAGTACTGCATAGTTTTTTCCTAAAAAAGACATAAAAGGTCACTTGTAAAGTTAATGCAAAGTAGGCAATTTTAATTCCAAGCTAAATATTATGTCATGTCTAAAAATAAACGACCATCGTATATGAAACTCGTGCTATGGATTTCTACGATTGTACATAATTTGTTAAAAAACTTAATAAAATAAATAAATAGGTCAACCAAACTTACCTTTTAGGAGTGTGCATTGCAATATCTATTATCTTTTCGATTTCATCGTCAGAGTTGCACTCACAAAACTGCCGTTTTCGGTTGCGAACTAAATTAACAATACTTTGAGGTGAAACATAGTTACTAATTGTTGCACCCATTGTTAAATTTTGTAGAAACTTGTAGGTAAAACGATAATAAGTTACTGCATGTTGATTAAACCAAACAAATGATGAACCTTCGACGCCCACAATTCGATGCCGTCAACATCTGGTTCTTGTAGGAAACATTGCGACAAACTTGTTTAGACGAATGATAAGTGTCACTATTATTGCAGATAACTTTCGGTTCTCAACGTGTAAAAACATGCATTCTGTACTGCGTTTAAGTGCCGTTTTCACTTTTCTGTCTGCCTCGTGTTTACATTAAGATGAAGACGCATTAATATTTTAGCCGATACGGTTATTGAAACTTCAAATTGAGACACATAAAAATAAATATATTTATTTGACGCACTGAGTACACTTTCTCTTAATTTAATCTTAAAATCCTGGTATTTACGCCGTGTGCGACCAGCGATGAGCCAGAACACAGCGATCGAGTCGAATAAACTGTATAGTGCGAATGAAAAAGTATCCAATCACATCTGTTTATGTTTACAATTTCACAAGTACGTTGTGGCGCTAGTGGATTGTATAACCAAAATTTAAGCTGTTTTAATTTTGTAAACAAATGTATTTATGATTTAGTGAAGTTGAATTAAAATGCAATTATTAAGAATATATTCCCTGAAAGTGTTAAAAATAAACTACAGAAACTTCAGTCATATAAATACTGCAATAATCACAAGTACCAATTTACTTGTGAATAATTCTAACTATTGTAAAAGGGGTACTTTTAATTTGCCTAAGCGTGAATTTTCCTTAGAGTCTACTATTCAAGCATTTGCTAGAACTCAGTCAGGTATTTTTCAAGCAATATCAGAAAGTACTCCTGTAGAATGTATCCAAGGATTATTATTGGGAATTCATGGTGCAACAGGGCTTCCATGGTGGAGTACTATTATATGCACTACCATTCTGCTACGCTCAATTGTGACTGTGCCCCTGGCAATATATCAACAATTCATTATGGGAAAAGTAGAAAATTTAAACAAAGAAATGCCTGAAATTGTTAAAGAGATGAACAAAGAAATGGCAATAGCTATAAGATTATATAACTGGGATGAAAAAAGAGCGAAATATGAATTTAAAAAAACTGTAGGTATTTAGTAGATGCCAATTATAAACTTAATATTATTTAATATTTTCTAGGTTAAAAAGGAATGGAATAAATTAATTGTAAGAGACAATTGCCACCCGGTCAAAGCTAGCCTGCTCATATGGTTTCAGATACCCATGTGGATATCATTTTCAGTCAGCTTAAGAAATCTAGTCTATGAGTTACCACACCAAGATGTTGCCGCTAAAATTACATTTACTGAACTATCAATGGGTGGATTTGGTTGGATACCAAATTTAGTTGAAGCAGATTGCTCTTATATTTTGCCTGTTTCATTAGGACTAATCAATCTTATGATAATAGAAGTAATTATGGCAACTAAAAGTTTAAACTAAATAATAAAACTGTGTATCCTACTTTCAGCTTCAAGCATTATCCAAAGTGAACCAACCCAGCAAAATACAAAGATACTTGACTAACTTCTTTCGCGGATTTAGTATTCTTATGATTCCAATTGCAGCGTCTGTTCCATCAGTATATATTCAAGTATAGTATTATTGAATGTTTATTAACTTTTCTTTTTTAGTGTTTGGCTTTGTATTGGACAACTTCTTCAGCGTATGGTTTAATGCAGAATTTAATTTTAATGTCACCAAAGATGAAGAGATATTGTCGAATACCTGTATCATCATCGCAACTGGAAAAACCTTATTCACATGTTGTTAGTAGATTCAAAGAAAAGTTTTTAATATTAAGCAATAAAATATATTAATTTAAAATAAAAAGTAAACAAATGATATAGAATGTTTACAATTTTTGAATGATTCTAGTGTTGCGACAATAAACGAGTTCGGCCGTAGGTAACCGATTAGCACGTTTGACACTTGACAGTACAGAAGGCTTATTTTCTCCACAGCGATTCAGTCTCATTTGTGTCTACGTGTTCTTGGAAGAAAAATAAAATTTTGCCGGAATATCTATGGCTAACAAGCAGTGTTGTTAAGTCAATAATCATAGTGTGAAGCATATTTAAGGGCTGTGCAATTCTTTCAAGATGTTTCTATTATATACTTTGCTCGCGATCGTTTCTATTCATGGGGTTTTCGCCGACGAGCACGATCATATTGTAAGTATGAAATTCACAATTTTAATCCATTATATCAATTCGTCTACTTGCTGTGCAAAATTTAAAAAACCTACCTTATAGTATTCAGACAAAGATGAAGTTGTCCTCTGGATGAACACCGTAGGCCCATATCATAACAGGCAGGAGACTTATGGGTATTTCACTCTACCCTTCTGTGCTGGCACCAAAACAACCATTGATCATTACCATGAAACAATGAGTGAAGCCCTCCAGGGCGTTGAGCTGGAATACAGTGGACTTGACATAGAGTTTAAAAGTAATAATGTTTGCTTTACCACTGACGTAGTCTAATTGTGTTTATCTTTTAGTAAATACTACCAGGTCTGTGTATTGTGGTGTGCAGTTGGATACTGAAAAGTACAAGGCGTTTGTATACGCTGTCAAAAATCACTATTGGTATCAAATGTATGTGGATGACCTTCCAATTTGGGGCATTGTGGGAGAAGTGACTGAATCAAATTATTACATTTGGACTCATAAGAAGTTTGAAATAGGCTACAATGGCAAGCAAATTGTCGATGTGAATATTACATCAGAAGATAAAGTACTCTTAACACCAGAGACGCAACTATCCTTCACGTATGAAGTGATTTGGAAGAAATCGAATATCAAGTTCGAGGATAGATTTGATAAATACCTGGATCCATCATTTTTCCAACACAGGATCCATTGGTTTAGTATTTTCAACAGCTTTATGATGGTTATCTTTCTCGTTGGCCTCGTATCCATGATTCTTATGCGAACGTTACGCAAAGATTATGCTCGTTACTCGAAAGATGACGATGTCGATGATATGGAGAGAGATTTGGGAGATGAATACGGTTGGAAACAAGTTCACGGCGACGTATTCCGACCGGCATCACATTCACTTTTGTTCAGTGCACTTATTGGTGCAGGTCATCAGCTGACTACAGTTGTCTTCAGTGTTATAACATTTGCAATTCTTGGGGAATTATACACTGAACGCGGTTCTCTTCTCTCCACTTCAATTTTCGTCTATGCAGTAACAAGTCCAGTGAATGGGTATTTTGGTGGCTCGTTATATGCAAGAATGGGCGGAAAGTTATGGATAAGGCAAATGCTTGTGTCTGCGTTCCTTATGCCCGCAATGGTATGTGGAACCGCATTTCTCATTAATTTTATTGCTATTTACTATCACGCGTCGCGAGCTATTCCTTTCGGTACAATGGTTGCCGTGACTTGCATATGCCTGTTTGTCATATTACCATTAACACTCGTTGGTACAGTACTCGGTCGTAACTTGGCTGGACAGCCGGATCATCCATGTCGCGTGAATGCTGTTCCGCGGCCAATTCCTGAGAAGAAATGGTTCATGGAGCCAGGAGTTATTATTCTGCTTGGTGGCGTATTGCCATTTGCTTCAATATTCATAGAAATGTACTTTATCTTCACGTCTTTCTGGGCGTACAAGATTTACTATGTCTATGGCTTCATGTTGCTAGTATATGTCATTCTTCTGATTGTTGTTGTATGTGTGACAATAGTTTGTGCGTATTTCCTACTCAATGCCGAAGATTACCGTTGGCAGTGGACATCATTCCTATGCGCTGCTTCCACTGCCCTTTACGTTTACTTTTATGCTGTTTACTATTTCTTCTTCAAAACAAAAATGTACGGACTCTTCCAAACTGCGTTTTATTTCGGCTACATGGCTTTATTCAGCGGTGGCATGGCAGTCATGTGTGGAACTGTTGGCTATGTGGGCACATCATTGTTCGTACGCAAAATTTATGCAACAGTTAAAATCGACTAATTGATAAATGTGGTGATACAAAATAGAATATAGCCGAAAATGAAGTAAACACAAATAATTATTTGTGTAAATAATAATTTATATCACTATGTTACTTGCGAAAGTCCACCAGTTTTAAAAATGCCATAAAACATCATATTGGAAGTTGAATTGAAATTAATTTTTGACTGATCAAATTATTGATTGTTTAAAAGTATTTTGTCTTAGGAGTGAATGGAATCATTAAAATTGTATGAGCAAGATTCAATTATTAAACTAGTTATTATAAAGCAAAAAATTACGGACTAATAATTAGTTATAATACTTGTAAATATATATATTATAAATGAATAAGTTTTATGTTTTTAATTGTAAATGTAATTGTCCTTTGTAATATTTATGAATGGGTCAGTTGTAGATTTCCAATATTATTTCAATTAATTAAGTAAATACGATGAATGAGTTATCTTTATGGACAGATCGTTCTATATCGAATACGGACACTGTTGTTTTGAACAGATTGTACTGCAAATGTTTTATTGTGCAATTGAGAAACACCATTAATTGTATTTCCTAAATGTACATGATTTTGAATGTGCTGCAATTAAAGACCTTGTAACATACAGTCTAATTTTGTCAGTCCAACAATTTGTAAATTACTGTATCTAAATTTAAGGCCTCCAATTGCTTATCTATCCAGTCTACAAATAATGCAACGTTTACATAGACGCCGGGTGTATTTCTCAAGCCACAAGTCAACCCCCACGACACAATCCCAACTTGTTGAAAGTACTCACCAAAGTCGTCAATTGCACAAAACAGTGGACTGCCGCCATCCCCTTTACAAGTATCTTTGTTGTGTTGTCCTCCCGCGCACATAAAACTGGGATGTAATCGAAAATCTGATCCCAACCTTGCCACCTGCAGACGACGAAGGCATTCACTTCGCGGGATAACAGGAAGTTGTACCTTCTTTAGTTTAGTTTGATAAGCACCGTTTCTAAACGAGTTTTTACCCCAGCCACTTGCTATGCAATGTTGATAAGTGTTTAAATGTTCAAAAGAATGGGCTTGTGGGGGAAGACATATTATTCCTACATTCTCCGTTAGTTTAAACTCTTGGTCAACAATTAGTAGTGCTATATCACTTCTTAATGACGCTGGGTTATAATCTGGATGAATTATAATCTAAAATTCAGTAGTTGTAATAGTTGGATTAAATTGAAAATGTTTTCAAGTTACTTTTTCAGTAAATCTATCTTGATGTGGTAGAGGTTCATCTTGAGTTTCCCAGTCAAATTCACCTGCTCTGACTTTATATATCCCACTATCTGTCACACAATGAGCTGCTGTAATTGCTACTTTCGGATGAATCAAAGACGCTCCACATCTATAAGCCCTATTATGGAGTACACCGACCATCCAAGGAAATTCAGCAAAATACGCTGCATTTGAAGACTCATTACTTTCATCTGTCAATATACGATAAGCCATTGCCGACTGATTTGCTATTATTGTGCGCTTTTTACCAATTTTGCCACATTGCACTTGACAACAAATATCAAACTCTCCCGCACATTCTTCTTCGTCTAGATCTGGCAAATGTTCATCAAGTACTCTAATTATATTTTCATACGTTAGCTACTAGAATAATGCATTTTAACTATTACCTGATATCCATTACATCGCCACCATCTTTGACCAGTCCATTAAAGTCTTCTTTGCATTGCCAATAAGGCACACAAAAGCAATTTCTATTAGCTTCTACCACTGAGTCAGCAAACACCGATGTTTGTAAATAAATTCTTTGAGAATTAAATTTATAGCCAAACGTTAATAATTCGCAAAAATTAATTAAAACAAGTAATAACGTCAGAATAGCCATTTGATCTTATGCGAATGGTCACACACGTTAAATATGATGAAATTAATCCTAGATGCATGGTTATGCTTTTAAAGTCACCTTAAGGTATAGATATAAACTGATTGTGCGCAGTATACATAGATACATACATATTTTATTTCAAAATACCCGAAAAGTTCTATCGATTACTTCCAATTCAATATTTCACAAGTTACGGGTATAAGTAGGTGCAACACGCAAACTTTGAATCAGTTCTAAACCAACTTTTGCACCTTCCTTGCTAATTATAAATAACTGTACAACATTGCTTATTAAAATTGTTTTAAGTGCTTCAAAATGGACGAGAAGACGGTAGATATGATTTTTGCTGGCGGTTTAGTTAAATTGCCGCCAGTAAGTTCAAAAATTGTGCGCATATTTACAAGTTCTACATTTACAGGTACATAATTAATTAATTTAGCAATAAGAATAGTTTAAAACATCATAACTTTTAATACGTGTGAATTTTTGTTTGTTATTCATACATATTCGTTATTTGTTATAACAACTTTTTTGTTAGACACAACAATGGAAAGAAATACATTAATGGCAAAATGCTACCCAAGAATCAAAGATTATTGTAGAGAGAAGCATGGTTTGGAATTTCAGGTAAGTTTTAATAACAATAATCTTTACTTTTTAACACTTAAAATGTGTTGTGCAAAAAATCGATAGTGATTCACCTTCTTGCAATCCTAAAATAGATGGTAATATGGCACAAGATGGTACGGTTTATACGTTCAATAATTTAACTTGTACATACAAGGGGTCTTGATCTTATATACCTAAATGTTTTGTGGTCTTAAAATTGTTTTCAAAAACATTAAAAAATATTATTATATTACTTTATAATGCAACAGCATAAATCCGCTTAAAGTTTTCAAAACTTTAAAAAAGTTTCTATTTGATGACTCTATGGATGACATTGACTTTCTATTCTTCGCATATTTCATATACGCAGAGGTCGTTTATTATGTATTTATGATACAAGTAGGTAATAATCGATTTCAGGTTGTGGACATGCGATGGGGTGTACGAGATGAAGCAACAGATGATCATATGACAACAGAACTTTGCATGAGAGAAATCCAAAACTGTCAGCGACTTTCAATGGGCCCGAATTTTGTAGTTTTCTTAGGACAAAAGTATGGCTATCGACCTATACCCACGTACATTTTAACATCCGAACTAATGCTCATTCGCGAAGAGCTGGCATCTACCTGTAACGACGTATCATTAATTGACACCTGGTACAAGAAAGACGCAAATGCTGTACCTCCAGTATCTGTTTTGCAGCCAATATCTTCAATTTTAATTAACTTTAATAATAAAAGAATTCCTAAACTACAAGCTGAAGATCAGGCTATATGGTGGGGTACTCTAGAGAAGTTTCAAAAACTGTTCCGGAAAGCAACGAGTTCTCTTTTTGAACAAGGGAAAATGACTGCTGATGAAATGCATAATTATTTCATGTCAGGTTGGCCTTGCTATAATAATATTCACTATATAAGATGTACACAATAATTAATATTCTAGTTACTGAAAGAGAAGTTATTAACGGCGTCTTAAATGTAAAGAATACCAAAAATCATTGTTTGGCTTACGTTCGTTACATCAATAATATCAATTTACAAAATCTAAAAAAAGCTTCCCTGTTTGTTGATATAATCAATAGAAGCTTGGATTTAGAATCTTCTAAATTATTAGCTAATCTACGAGATGAACGATTGCCAAACAAAATTGAAACTTCAAATATGGAAAAGTAATGCATTACGTTATTATAGACATGGTTAAATAATAAACAATTCTTTTTGTAGATATACTGTTGAATGGATCGGCAGAGAAGGCTTAGATCCTGAAACGCATGGAGAATATTTAAAAAGTTTTATTACGCACTTCTATAAAAACATTATAAAGCTTGTCGATCGAGCTATGCGTAAAGAAGATTCAAGTCCACAGGGACAAATCGTAACCGAAATTCTGCAGCATTTGCATGCCTGTAATAACTCAGTCAAAGTATTTTACGGACGTGACGAAGAACTTGAACGTATTCGTGAATACATGGTAGGCAATGACGATAAGCCGTTTGTTCTATACGGTGAAGGCGGTTGCGGAAAAACTTCCCTGTTATCTAAAAGCGCAGCCATGTCAACCGCATCCGGGTGGTTTTCAGACGTTAAACCTATCAGTTTTATAAGATATTTAGGTACCACTCCAGATTCGAGCGCACTTACGCCAACTTTAATATCGATTTGTCAACAAGTATAACATAAAATAAGACTAATTAAAAGAATAATTAATGTTTAATCCCATAACTTTTTAGATTTCTTATAACCACATTATAGCTTTCGATACCATCCCTGATGATTTGGTGCCTTTAACAGCACATTTTAAGTATTTGTTAACTTTAGCAACTAAGGACCAGCCATTCTTCTTCTTTCTTGATTCAGTGGATCAATTAACTGGAACTACAACTGGCAATAAAGTATCTTGGCTGCCTACACGACTTCCACCACATTGCAAAGTATTTGCTATTTTAAAAACCAAACAAATAAAACTATTAACTTAATTACTTATAGATTATCGTTACTTGTGCAAATGAAGATACCAATTCAGAAGTTTCTAAAGAGTATCACATTCTGCGCAAAATGATTGAAGGTGATAACTTCTTAGAAGTTCTGCCTATGGGCGAAGATTTAGCTATGCGAGTGATCAAGTAAAAATATTATTATTTGCTAAAAATAATTTTGAAATAAATTTTCTACTCTTTTTCGTTTTAGGATGTGGATGAAGACCGCATGTCGTGATTTATCAAACTATCAGTGGCGTTTAGTTTCAAATGCAATTGAAAAATGTTCGTTACCAATATTCATAAAACTAGTATTTGCCGAAGTGTGTCGTTGGAGAAGTTATACTAAACCACAAGATACTCATCTAGCTTCGACTGTAATGGATTCAATAATGATGTTGTTTGAAAGAATTGAGAAACAGCATGGCAGGCTATTGGTATTTCATGCATTGGCCTATATTACAGCAGCAAAGAGTGGTCTATCTGAATCAGAACTTGAGGATTTAATATCGTTGGACGATAAGGTACTAGATGATGTATACCAGTATCACATGCCGCCCGTACGTAGAATTCCTCCGCTATTATGGACTCGTATACGAAATGATCTACCAAATTATTTATCTGAGAGAGAAGCTGATGGTGTCAGTGTCATGAACTGGTATCACAGACAATTCCGTGACACGGCAAAAGAACGATACTTTAAAAATCAGAACATGGCGTTGTATTTCCATTCAATGATTGCAGATTATTACCTAGGCATTTGGGGCGGTGGAAATCCAAAACCTTTTAAATACACTGAAATTCAACGCCATAGATTTAATCTTGCTGATAAGGAAGGTATTGCTGATCGAAAAGTACCGGATCAGCCATTGGTATTCTATGGAAAAGATGGCAAAGTTACGCGTTACAATTTAAGAAAAGTATTTCTTCTTATAGATAGGTATATCTATATTTATATTCTAATTCATGTTCTTTTCTAGTTTGGCGAGTTACCGTTTCATTTAATCCGGTCAAAACGATTTAAAGATTTGTATGAAAATGTGTTGTTTAACTACGAATGGTTGCATAGAAAACTATGTAGTTGTCCCTTACAAGCAATTCTTTCAGACTACGAAGACGCGTCAAGTCATATTGAAAGTAAAGAAGCACGCAGAGAATTAATGCTTGTTGCAGATGCTTTACGTCTTGGAGGAGCAATCCTTGGACAATATCCCGATATGTTAGCGCCGCAATTAGTTGGGCGTTTACTTCCGGAAGTTGCATATAATCCCAATATTAAAATGTTACTTAATGATTGCGATCGTAAAGGACCTGAACAATGTGCTTTAATGCCATTGTATCACTGTGCTCATACTCCCGGGGGCCCGCTAAAGTATTCTTTAGAAGGACATCAGTTTGCTGTTTTCTCCATATGTTTAACAAGTGATTTTCGATTTGTGGTATCCATATCGAACCGATTTATTACGTGGGATTTGGCAACAAGCGACCTTACAAGAGATGTAAATCCTAACATAGAAGGAATTCTTCAAGAATTAGTTCTCAGTCCTGACAATAAGTGGGCAGCTGCTTTCACAAACAACAACCAGGTAACAAAACTAGTCATAAGATATTAAATTTTAAATAATAATTCTCAATATTTTAGACTGTATTGTTGAATATGTTAACAAGCGAGTTTACTATTATTGATAATCCACTCAAAGTTAAAGAACATCCTGGAGAGGCTGAAGTAATTATTAAAGAAACATACAAACATAAAGAAAAGCATAAACAGCCTGAAGCAATTCCTGAAACAATTTTGCCTGTTGTTGGTGTGTTTCTACTCAATCATAATTTGTTTATCTATGGACAAAAAACTTGGGTTACATACGATATGCGAGGCAACGAGCTAGATAATAAAGATTCCATGTATATGGATAATGAATGGATGATACTAAATATGTATTACTTTGATAGAAGAAACTATCGCATTATTTATTGGATGAATGATATTGACAATGATCATATGCTATTAGAATATGTTTATGATGGTATTGAATACGCTTCGCTTCAATTTCATGGGTAATTATAATATAATCACCGATGAAACTCAATAGAAGAATAATTATTATATTCTAGTGCAATAACGTTTAAAAAAGATAATTACACTATTTACACTTGTACAAATGAGAATAATTATGCGGTAACAGAATATAAATTAAATTCTGAAACAAAATCGTGGGAGAAAGTACAAGATCTCTTAAGATACAACAATGATGAAACTGAAATGATTCTTCAATTCAAATTGGATAATGAAGATAATATATTATTTGGTATTACCTACTTTAATTAGATATGAATTGATGTAAAATTGGAATTATTTATTTTCAGCAACAACAAGTAATGGATTTGTCATTTGGGATTTGAATGCAGATATTAACGAGCGCATAGCTGAAGAACCGATTTACTTAGCGTTGCCCTATGCAACTAGAAACATAACTACAAAAATGACACGTTCAAATTCGATTGTTTTAAGTGCAGAAAGAAACTACGCCATTGCAGGTGTTAGAAAAAATTTATATGTTTGGAATATCCCTACACGCAAATTAATGAAAGTCTTGGATGCCCATTTCGGACGCATTATTCAGTTAGAACCTTTAACGATTGGTAACTGGAATAGTATTGTAACTTCGTCAATTGATCGTTCCGTTAAAGTTTGGAATATTAATAACATCTTTGAGCAAGTACACGCAATTGATCGACATGAATTACAAATTGACTCCATAAGTTTAAGCGGCGATCTAAGTCTTGCAGTAACCGCAACGCGCAATTGTGTAGGCGTTTGGGATGTACGCCTGGGCAAACTCTTGTCCAAACTTGCAGACAGTCCTTTGGGCGCAATTGTAACACATGCCCAAATGACTTCTGATGGACGTTATATAATTTCTGCAGAGTCTGGCAACTTAATTTATTGGTTTCGATTAACTGAACAAGTCGCATATAAAGTCGAACAACCAGGAATTAAACAACTTACATTGATGGATGGTGGAACAAAAGTACTGACCATTTCTAAGCCAAATAATCCTCCCGGAAGCGACTCCGTTAAATTAGATGCTACTGTAACGGTTAGAAGTATTCCTGGTAAGTTTGAAATTCAATTCATAAACTATATTTCAATACTTATTTTTTGTTTTTAGATGGATCCCTGGTATATTCCTTTACGTATCCCGTACGATCTATAACAGGAGTTCCATTCAAACATGGTGTTATTTCTGCTGATAATCAAAATCTAATTCTGGCTGGCGCTGAAACAAAACTGAATAGAGATTGTATTTGTGTGCATAACTTAAAAACTGGCGCTTTTGTAACTAAAATCGCATTAAAAGCCAGTGGAATTAAAGAAGTTAACAGCCTAGTAGCATTACCACATAAACCAACTCAATTTGGCGTAGTTTCTACTGATAAGGCAGCCATTTTCGATATTAAATCGAAAAAATATATACGTACCGTTCCTAAGTGGAGCGGCATTTGCACAAAGGATGGAAAGTATGGACTTTACGCCCCCGCAAGAGGCGGACTGGAGCTAATTGAACTTAAGAAAGGGCAATGCGAGAAAACATTTATACCTAAAGTAGCAGAAGGAGTATTTTCTATAATTTGCATGTTCAATAAAACTGATGAATATGTGTTGTATTATCATAGTGGAAAGAAAACGTTGAGAGTTTTTCGCACGAGCGATTCGGAAATGATTGCGAATTATAGATGTCAAGCTGAATTAACCGCAATCGAAAGTACTTCCGACGGCAAAGCACTTGTCTTAGGTACCGTTGATGGTTGTGTTTCTGTATTAGCTATTCTAGATCCTGCAAAGAATGATATGAACGAGTACTTAGCTAAGATGCCATCACGCGATGCACAATGGAAGCAAAAAATTGGTAAACAAAAAGCGCAAACCAGATTTAAAGCTGTTGGAAGCCTTGCTAAGTTATCCACAGTTTTTACAAATAATGCTATAAATGTTAATTTAAATAATATAGCGGCTACAAATAATAATAAAGACGTAGATAAGATTTCGGAAGTTGAAAGTATTGCTTAAGCGCACTTGTTACCAATATAAATGTATACATATACTTGTTTACCACTCGTTTATTATTTATATTCGTCTTCCCTCAAACATTGCTATTATCTAGTTATAAGCAACTATAGTTTATTTATTTTTGTAGATAATAAGATGTAGTAATTCTAATACATTATAACTATAATTTAAGAATGAACAATTATGCATTTTATATCTTCCTTTTAAAGTCAGATAGTTTTTAAATATATTAAAATCTATATTTATATATTAATAATATTAATATAATCTCTATTTTCATTTTCAACTTTTTAATAAAATCTTGTTAAATATATTATTATTATAACTGTGACGTTTGTTTAATGTTAAAGAAAGTAATTTGTCCGACAAATTTTAGAGGCGTACAAAGTTATTCGCAAATGGTTCTTAAATTATTTGAGTGTTACGCAACTAATGTGTTGTAGCTTTTACACTGTATATTATTAGTTATTATTAATTTTGGTCAACTAAAGTTAAAATAAAATATTTAAAACGTATGTAAGGAACACAAACACTGTGTAAAAGTAAATAACAATAAAGCATGATTAAAAGTTGCATCAACATTTCAGTTCCTTATCACCAAGTAAGTTTGCATGATTATGTATAATACATACTCCTTGGTGAGTATAATTAAAATTGTATTTAGCCGCCTCCAAATATGAAGTTAGCGTTGGCTAGTTGGGATTAATTCCACTTGTTATCTCTTGGGTATTTAACTAGAATAGGACTTCTTTATATGTGGTTAACTTTAAAAAATCAAGTAAAATACCTGGGCAGTCGCGGTGTACATTGTTTGTAGCCATTCATTATGGTTCAGGATGATAAAAATCGTCTAAAAGAATATCATATTACTAATACTATATAAAAACTATACAGACGTGTTATTAGTATGTTATTTGTTAATAACTCATATATTCTAAAAACACCAACAATAGGTGATATTTTAAAATATAATGAATTAAAATAGTTATGTGTTGAATGAGTTTAGAGTTAAATGTTTTGTGTAAGAATTTGAATACATTAAGCGATTGGTGAATGATACAACAAATAGATGCTAATTTAGAATTAATAAGCATATTATATCTAGCAATATAAAACAAAATTATAATAGATTAGTGCAATTAGTAACCTGTGACTACCCTAGTTTCTAGATACATACAGTAATAACTAAGCAACAGTACCTATGAGTAAAATAAGTAAAAATAAGCAAATAAAATAAAAAGAGTACGGTCCCATTCAAATAAAAACATACTTTAGTTAAGCTCAATTCAAAATTGAGTTACGTTAAGAGCAACCATCAATCAATGCAATGTGTCTACCAGAAATCCAATACTTAAAAATTTGAAATAGCGTCCCATAAATGCGTAAATAGTTTTGATGTGTCGCATGATGGTGATCGCGTCAAAAAACAATATTTTTACCAAACAAACTGGTGCTGCTCCTGTAGTTTTGTACAAAGCTGAATTATATTGGTATATTTGAATCGATTGTATATGCATAATTTGTATTGATAATGTTATTGATATACAGTAATCACGTGTATGGTTTTATACGTAATTTGCATACCATTTCTGTATGGGCTCGGACCGCATTTGCATGTTTTGCAATTCGGATAAATTACTTTGGTTTATTTAGCTAGCAGTGCCATCAATAACATGCTTATCGCCAGAACGATTAAAGGCGCTAATCGGACAATTGCATGCCATCTAGTTCCATACTCTGAGACACACGCTTCGGATTAACAGAGTGCAAAAATAGAAAAATAAAAACAATATTAGAAAGACACATTGCTTGAACACATCTATAAATAAAATAATTAAGATTACCAAACAATAAATATTAATAATTATTGTTAGGCACGTGCATTAGATGCAGGTGTCAATATCAATCGTAACTGCATCATGCACAATTCAGAATTTAACAGTTAAACTATTAAAGATAAGAGTAGATTAATTTATCTGATAATCAAGCATTAAGCAAGTCTAATAATTAATTTAACAGAGCTAAGGACCCTCTAGTTACCTGATTCGCTGTCACTAAGTTCTGCACCAGCCTCGTGCAATGCAACATCAGAGCCGCTAGAGCTGCCTATTGTTCGCATACTTGTCTTCTTGAGAATGCCCTTAAGGGGCGGACTAAGTCTACTATCATTTTCAGAATCTGAATCTATAGTGCTACTCTTCGATGCCTTAGAATCGGGTGAAACCAGCTCACCCCCAATAACTTTTGTTACGGTTGTCGTAGTTACAGTTGTTGTGCTTTGTTCTCCGGCAGCAAGTTTTGGTATTCTACTTTTGCCAGGTGATGCTGGTTTTCCATCTACAGATTCAGTATCATCCCAATTCAGACTCAACTTTGTAAACTCTTTCAATGGATCTTTTGAATGTTTCTTGATAGTCTTTACTTTACCACCTTTTAAACTAACTGGAATCTTGCTCATTATCTCAGGATCTTCCAACAGTCGTTCTAGTTCTTTATCTTTTTCATCGTCTGTGCGATTGCTAGAAATTATACGTGTTTTTGCCACTGGTATGCTGCTCTTTGTGCTTTCAAACGAAACAGTCCGCATTTCCAAAATTGGCGAAGATGCTTCGTTTTCTAAAAATCTAAATGCTTCTTCGCTTTTTATCACAGCAGATATATCGCCGCTGTTTTGATGGATATCATTCACAACTTCTTCGGCTTGTCGAATAACTTCGCAGATCTCATTTGCAGCAGTTGCTTCGATCTCCGTACGGCCCTTCTTTTTTATGCTATCCAGGTCGATTTTCAAAGATACATGATCATCTTTTCGACTAGGAATCAATTCATCTTCAACTGGCAGAAAATCATTCCGCTCTTGGTGTAAAAACGACAACGTATCGTTGACGTTCTTCTTCAGCACCTCAATCGGATCAATGGCCGCCGCACATATCCGTTCCGTATCTATGAGGGCTTTACAAAAAATAAAATAGAAAATTCTACGAAAAAGGAGATAACATACCGACACCAATATATATAAATAAACATACGAAAGTAAGTGTAAAAAATGTGCACGCAAACAAGGTGAGTATGTTCAGAAAAGTTGAATATTCATACAATTCATCTAATTTGGAAGCATTAACGTATGATGAACGTGAAGTGATTAGTGTCACTTGTAACTTTTTCGTTCACTCTAAACTTGGTAGTTGTTTGCGTTCACGGTAGTTAAAAGCTACCCCAAACGCAATACTACTATTTACTAAATTAACTACATCTATATTTCTAAAAGTCTATGTTACCTTGACTTGGGCTAGGCGCTTGATTAAACTCGGCTGGACTTGGAGGAGGTGTGCTTGCGGTTGGGTCAACTTTCAACATATTCTCGCTTAACTTTTGGTGTAACTGTTGAGTAATATCTTTAATAACACATTCGTCTGGTGAACGAGGAACTTCGCAATCGTTTGCAAGAACCGTCTGTTTTGCGTCATCAGTGCCCGCTGATGATAAATTTGGCATCTTTTCGGGAGAGTCAGAAACTTTAGATTTATTAACGCATTCGCTGATTGTTTCAGTAATATCTTTTTCGGTTTCATCTAGAATGTGCACGAATACATAAATCAATGAAAGTTATTTTTAAAGATTAAATTTACCATTTTTCTCGCTTATGTCCAACTCATCTTGACTTCCCGTTAAAAGTTTTAAACTGGTATCACGTCTCAGAGAAGCATCCCTAGATGGTCCCAATTCGTCTTTTAAGTTATCAAACTCGGTTTGTTCCAGCCTAACTTTTGCTAAAGCTTGTTCCATATCATCAGTCACCAGTTCTAAGTTTGTAATGCATTTTTTCACAATATCATCTCTGCCAATAGTTTTTAATGCCTGTTCCAATTTATTACCGGTTGCTACATTTGCTTTCTGCCGCAACCATAACCGGAACATTACCATTGCTTGTTGTGACTGATTATTGGGATATTCCTCTTTAATAAGTTCAATATCCGACTCGGATATATCTAACTCACTCGCCAATTTAGTCCAGTCATTTTCGAGCAAGTTACATATATCTGATAATCTAAAATCAGCGCGATGAATAGTTTCAGTGCCGGTTATTTTCATTTCCATGAAACTATGGTCTTTATCGAATGACAATAAATCGGATTGCGAATCACGATCGGGCAAAATATCTTTCGGCATTATCATCTTCAACTTGCACAGCGGTTTTTGATTTGGCTCACCGCGCGCTACCTTTGGATCAGTCATGAACACAATGCAACCTTCCGGCTCATCATCTTGATCGCGAATTCGCATAGTAAAGGCAATGCGATTCTCTCGGAACGCTTTGAAATTTAGTCGTGGCTGATCGCCAGATGAAATCACTGATACAAGATTACCGGCGAACTCCATGTAGATATCTTTGCCTTCTAACACTTCAATATCGCGACTCTTCGCAATTTCTCTAAAGTGTTCTTGATGTTCAAGTGTTTTATCTTCTTTATCATCAGTCATACAGAAAACTCGTACACGTGCTTCTAACGAGCTTACTCTTTTTGCAAAAACCACAAACTTTGCCATAAATGGCACATGTGCTGCCTAAATTATCAAGTTTAGATAAATTTAACTCCAAAAACAGGTAAATGTGACATACCTGTGTATATAATTCGGTTGCCATTCTTGCAGAATCTGCTATATTTCGGCAATCCATTAGCCAAAAGCGCGCGGAGACAGTCGTGGTAAACGAAACGCAATCTTCAATAAAGGACAGTTCCGTCGAACCAGTAACATCCTCCCAAACAGCTTTATTTTGTCCACCTGCATAACATTTAATTGTAGATTCATCTCACTTAAAATGCACACTAATTTAGACACTTTAGAGATTAAAACTCAAATTGGAAGAGAATTAATGGAACTAAATTTACCTGATTTAGTTCCTACGCGAAGCATGTATACGAACATAACAATTTGCAACAAGTCCATTCAACACTGATTTTCAATAAAAAGTAAAAATACAAGTACGAAACAATATTTTTTTAAATAAAAGTGAAATGTGTGACAAGCAAGTGAAGAACCGAGTAACAGTTGCATTTTTAAAAAGTGTGCACTTAAGCGTTACCAGATCTTTTTTTTTTATTTCAGTTACTCGGCCTTTATTATGGTGTTTAACGAAAATTACACAACGATTAATAGTAGAGAAAACATGCGACTGAAATCGCAAACAACATTTAAGGTATAATAATGAAAAAAATTGCAACTGAATCAATTTAATGCAATATCGATAGTGCAATATTAACGAACACTTACCTGTTATTGAACACAATAATCTGAGCGTTGGCGCTGAGCCGGAATATTGATTGATCATTCCTTGGGAGTGCGCCCTTGGTGCAGGCAGACTGAGCGTGATGGCTTTATGGAATTTCCTTCGTCGCGGCTCAACAGTTACAATTGGCGAAACAGCAACACTGTGACCAAGCAATTTCGACACAAGTTCCGGTTCAATAGCTTGAGCCTAGTATTAACAAAACAACAAAATAAAGTATATATTTCAACCATATTCTTATATATCACAATTATCATACCTGCAACCCAACACGTATACGTTTGGTCAGTGCATTCGGTGGAAAAACGGCTTGAACTCGCGGTACAGCTGAACTGGAGACTGTACCACCATCTGGCCCAATGGCATGAACTTCTTGACGCACTCGAGAAACAACCGCAAAGTAGTGTGGAAAATCGTTGGTCAGAATTCTCGTGATGCGATTTGTGTGCAAGTCATCAATTTTGCTCAATTCTGTAAAATTATTGTTGAATTTAATCTGGTGTTTCGATCTCGGCGCGATGATAATCAAAATTGAAATGAACGTTTACCTTCTCCTTCAAAACTGTGTTGTAAGACATCTTGCACTGCTTCTTCATTCGCTTCCAACGTATGCTCCTTCCACGTTTCTCCATTTTCCGAACGCAATACAATGATTTCACGTTGATTGCCACGCAAGGAAGCAAAGTGCGGAACTTCAATAATCACCGGACTATAGATAGACACATTACATGAATGCGTTAGCAAAGAGCATAATAAATAAATAATTATATATTAACAATCAACTTTTTAAATTAGGCTTTATATGTTTATGTCTATTGAATAGAAAGTTATCAACATACGCACGCAATGTATGAAAACGCACTGCGGCGTCAATATTTACCCCAGGAATTTGGCACCAACTGGTCCTAGTTCTAAAATTCTGCTCGCCAGTGCTTCACCTTCCATAAGTGGAGGTGGATGAGGCATTCTCTTCGGCCGAATATAACGGCAAGTGATTCTTGTAGGACTTGCAGCACAACGTGGTGGAACAATAACACGCACACCGGAATGACGACATCCTCGCATTGCACCACCGCGAGCGTCAACGAGGAAGGAAACGAGGAAACTAAAAGCAGAAAATGTATAATTAATTGAAATTTACATACAACGATCCATTATTTGATTAATATTCATGTGCAGCAATATTGATGATTCTTTACACACCACAAATTACAGAAGCGCAAGCTATTAAACAAATTGAATGTGCCAATTACTATAAACTGCTTGACCATCATTTTCTGTTATCAATTTCAACTAAATATAAAAATATAAATAAATTTAGTGTGTTAGCCAGACTGACTGTGCAAGAGTTTAAGATCACTGATTACAATAAATTGTATTACATATTTAAGTGTTGATGAATCACAACTCAGTATAACTATTATAGAAGTGATCGACAAAAAATTGGTAATTTAAAACTAAACAAAATCATTACAAAACAAAGCTCAAAACAACAAAAGCGTAATTTATGCGAATTGAAAATTAAGCGCGAACTCTGCAAAAAAATAATTGATTAAAAAATAAGAGATGAGAAGCGAATTTAAATTAAATTTCATTCATTGATTATGTGACGTGACGTGACGTTGGCTCGTGGTTGCACATTCCGACTTACTTCCTCCAACTAGCTATTCTGCTATTAGTCCATGTAAACGGGAAACAAAACGTACTTATGTTCATCAATTAGTCTAGTACATACTACTATAATTAGTATCTATTGTTACATTGTATTAACGTTTTATACACTATTTTCTTGAACTCGAGTTCAAAGCAAAGTTAAAGCTTTTTCAATGGAGATATGTACATGCCATATCAGTACCTAGTAAAATAAGTACAATAATTAGAGTTTATGTACCACGGAAATTTTAGATGAATAATATATATGAAATGTAGTTGCACACAAAATATTTACAGCTTCGTTGTTTTTGGCTTTGTAGATATGTTAGTAATCGTGTAAAAGAAACTAAAATACTGGTGCTTACACAATGGTAGTTGATTTTAAAATCCAAGAAACTTGCAAATTGTCAAATAAAAATTAATTAACTTGTTAAATTAGTAAATACAAATATTGCAATTATTCGATTATTTGCTTTCAATTTAGGTACCTTTCTCGGCACAACCCCATGCCTGGCTTGTAGATACCCAGACGGCACAGCGACCACTCTAGCGCAGACCACTCGTTACTGCATAAGCAACAAACTAAACTACAGCCTCGGATTTGTAACACGCATAAAATATATAAAAAAAGAGTTGGAAAGTGAAGTAAAGTAAAACAAAAATTTCCTTTAAATGGCGCATCGGCGGCAGCATACTTGTTACGTTGCCTGTGGCTGTTTATCGCAACAATTAAAACCACATGTGTTTCGCATTTCCATCAGTGCTCCGACTCTAAGATGTTGATGTTCGCTAAAGCATGAACATGCTTAATGTTCGTTGTTCAATGCAAACGATTCAGAAACGGCGTACAGATTTATCATCAGTTGGTTATTACTAAGCTCAATGGGCTCACTCGCAGTGTAATAGCACAGCGGCAGAAAATAACGCTCACTCGTTTCGCAATTCACTCAACAAACAGTTTAAATTTGGACACACTTATGCGCCCCCATCAGCAATGTTATTCGCAAGAAACACTTACCCCACAGTAATCGGCTGCCTATTAATGTCGACATTATCCGATGGCTGGTATGTGGCTGCATGATTTGCCGCCGTATACATTTCTTTAATATGCTGCGGAGCGATGATATAGTCACTGTTGTATGAATGTGCTGCAAGTAGTAAATCGAATTAGACGGCTATGCAATGAATAGGACACAACGGACACTCCGCCACAAACAAATTGAAAGAAATTAACCGATTAAGTAGTACTCACCGACCGAGTTACGCATGTCGTGCTTCTCGTCGTTGGTCACATCCAGCCGCATTGAATCATCCCCAAGCGATTTCATATCGTCCACAGTCATATACTTATACTGGTGCTGATCGCCCATCAAATCATCTCCTAGTAAGACAGACATTATTGTTCAATAATGTAGTAAACACTTGTTGTACACGAAAGGGCGTTGTGAGCCGGTATGATTTATTCTATCTATTTGCTCGCTGATGCAAATATGCGATAAGATAAAAAGGTTTAACCAAGTGGATGTGTAAAGTTATTACGCGATCGATCAATAAGCAAGTATAAATTGATTAGTAATTTAATAAGTATTAAAAGATTATGAAAACTCAAGATACCACAGCGTTAGTGTAAGCACTTCCCAGGTTTCTACTTACGTGTATAGTTCATATTTCCTTGATAGTAAGGCAGATAAACGTGCTGAGCATGCGTTGGTCGTCCGTAAGCTACAGGAGGTTCATCTGCACCGCCTGCATGCAACAATTACCATCACCCTTAAGTTACCAAGAAGAAGGGAAATAAACCGCAACAATAAGAACGCATAATATCCCCAGAAAATAGTTTCCTCTTGTCGTTAAGTAAAATTAATTGAATTAAATCGGCAATAAATTAAGTATTAGAATAGAAAGCGCTCCCACAAGTTTAAACACACACAAATAATAATAACCAATAGTAACGGATATTGAAAATAACTTACCGCCTTCGTCTTCAGAGTCGGACATAAATGTCTCCTGCATAGCTTCCGGCGCAACAACTTTATACTTCTCTTCAATATTTACGGTTGTCGTTGTAGTCACGTCAACTTCAGTAACAACTTTCAGTTCTTCGACAACGCTAACGTAACCCAATTTGTTAGCAATTCCCAAGGCGGTATGTCCGGTCTATAAACGGCAACAAACCACTGTAAAACTCAATAAAAGTATAACTAGAAGAAGTGCTTACATTGGTCACAGCGTTTGGATCAGCTTTGTTTTTCAATAGCAAGCTGATAACCAGGACATGGCCTTGCTGGGCCGCTTGATGCAACGGCGTATACCCAGCCGATGAAGCTGGGTTGATGTCAGCACCTTGCTCAATCAGAACACGCACCATGTTAACATGTCCATGATGGCAAGCAATATGCAACGGTGTATATCCTTGTTTAGTCCTTGCATCCTTCTGTGCCCCAGCTCGTAGTAAAATCTGAGAAACTGGGACACGATCTTCTTGTGCGCACAAGTGTAGCGGTGTTAGCCCATTCTATTGAGCAAATTATTACAATCATTACAACAATAAATAAATATAAACTACAGTAAACATACTTTGGAAGCATTGTTGGGATTCGCTTGATGCTCCAGCAATAAGGAAGACATGTCCGAATGACCCTCCTGACTACTAAGATGCAACGGGGTAAAGCCAGCTTTAGATTCCGCATCAGCTTGTGCCCCATATTCGAGTAAGGTGGTCGCAATATCCATTTGGTTCTTTTTGGCTGCAATGTGTAATGGGGTGTGCCCATTTTTTGCAATCGCATGTGGAGAAGCGCCTTTATCAAGAAGTAATAAAGCAACTGGTTGATGGTCGTAATGTGCAGCGACATGCAAAGGAGTAACTCCATTCTTTCCTTGTGCATCGGCAGGAGCATCACGTTGAAGCAACAACTTAGCAACCTTCAGATGACCGTACTTTGCCGCTAAATGCAACGGTGTGAAACCCTTCTTGGTAGTCGCTGTCAAATCAGCACCATGTTCAAGTAGAACGATCGCCACTTCTTCTTGACCTTCTTTAGCTGCAATATGTAACGGTGTGTATAAATCCTTAGTGGTCGTGTGTGCTTGAGCACCATGTTGTAGCAAAAGCATAACAATATCCACATTTCCCAGACGCGATGCAACATGTAGAGGTGTTTGATCTTCACGAGCTTTTGCATCTACTGCAGCGCCATTCCGTAAAAGAATGCGGATAATGTCAGTTTGATTTGCGCGGGCGGCTAAATGCAATGGTGTCTCTCCGCGAACGGTAGGAATGTCCGGACTTGCGTCATGTTGTAAAAGATATATCACTATATTCATACAACCCATAAAACTGGCAACATGGAGTGGAGTGAGGCCACTTTCGGTCGTAGCACCAATGTTTGCATTATGTTTAAGTAGCAATTCAACCATCTTAATCCGGTTCTTCTTACATGCGATGTGCAGAGGGGTAAACCCATTCAATGCACGCGCATTAGGATCAGCTCCGCGTTCAAGCAGCAGTTTAGCAACTCTAATATGACCACAATGCGCAGCCACATGAAGGGCTGTTAAGTAATCAACAGTTACTTCGTCAACAGGTGCGCCGTGATATAACAAACTGCGTGCTGCGTCCACGTGCTCGCCCTGGGCGGCCATATGCAGAGGAGCAAGCCCATTCTTGGTCTTCGAATGCATTGGCGCGCCGTTTTCAAGCAACATATCAACAACTTGGTCGTGACCCGAGCGTGCCGCGCAGTGCAGTGGTGTAAGACCGTCCCGCGTTTTCGCTTGAATATCAGCTCCTTTCGCCACTAACAACGAGACCATATTCATTTTACCCCATTTACTCGCGACATGCAAGGGCGTGATATTATGCTTAGCTGTGAAGTTGACATCGGCACCTTTCTCATACAATAACGAAGCAACTTTATCGTTCCCGTAATGAGCTGCGATGTGAAGTGGTGTAAAGCCACTCTTGGAGGTAATGTCTGGGTTATGCTCGTTCTAAAAGTATTGTACATATTTTTATATTATTACATTTTAATTAGCATACAATAATAATACCTGTAAAAGAAGAGCTGCGGCTTTGCAGTCATCTTTCTTAGCTGCAATGTGTAAAGCTGGAAGGCGAACTTTTCCTCTAGTGTCATTTTCCAGTAGAACTGTAACCACTTTATCGTGGCCCTGCTGCATTGCGACTGCCAACGGCGTAAAACCGTCCTTGATTAATAAAAAAGTACAGCAGTATTAGAAATCACGTTACCAACGTAAGAAATTGTAGTAAAATTATGTTAATTAATAAAAAACAGTCTTCATATGCACCTCAGTTGCCAATGTCTGATTTCCTCCTTTCGCCAGTAAATATTTAACAACTCCATCATGATTTTCCTGTGCTGCCATATACAAAGGTGTGAAACCATTTTGCGATTGTACGTTTATAGATGCACCACTTTGGATTAACAAACGGACGACTTCTTCTTGTCCAGCTATAAGAAAAAATAAGTATAACTACGTATTTGCAGAAATACATTATCCGTCAGGTTAAAAAGTCCGCCTCGCTGATTGATTTTAAAAGTTTTGCAACATATGGCACTTGAGACTTCAACAGTATTACGTTATTCATGATAAGTAGTACTTTGCCATCTGTCTCGCTAATAAACAATTGCGTTTAAATAAACGATTTAATAAAGTTTAAATAAATGAAACCCTTAGTACCAGGCAATGATATTTTCTTTTTTAACAAAGTCCAATTCGAATGCCAATTCCTTAGCGAGGAGAAGGCACGTGTGTCGTTTACGCTCCAATAATTTAAGTGACAATAAGTACACTGCCATTGTAATAAACCTGTTAATTTAATAACCAACAGGTAGACAATACATTATTTGAACAGCGTAGCATTTCTTATAACGTGTATGCGCATAAAAACGATAAAGAACAAGATCGCTTGTATAATTACCGAGTGATGCAATATGAAGTGCGGTATTTCCTTTCTTGGTCGCTGCATCCACGATAGCACTGCGTTTAAGTAGCTCGCGGACGACGTCGACGTGGCCATCCTTAGCAGCGAGATGCAAGGCATTGAGGCCATTCTGAAGAGAGAAGAATGCGTTAGATTACTGCACGTACATTAAGAGTTATCACCGACTCACCGAGTTCGACGTGTTGATGTCTCTTATTGTGCCGCTGTCCAAGTACTCGATTATTTTATCCAATTGACCTGCCCTAGCTGCCTTCAAGAAAGCGGTGTTTGGATCCTGCTGCAAAACCAATAAACAATCCACGTTATTAAATAAATCACCTACTGCTGAGACTGATGGTCATGACCGTCAATTATAGATGAAGAGTAGTGGTATGTGGAGGAGTTGATAGACAGTAATTCGAATTGAAATATGTTGGTAGCGGTAGTGAAGAGGATGAAGGTTAAGAAAGTTTCACTTCTTTAATGCCTTGACGCACAAATGTACGATAATTGACAGTTGCTTTATTTTAACAATAATAAGTTGAGCAATAAATTGATAAAGATACCACTACTCACAATGAATGAGTAATTCATGAAGTCATTCATATATAAAAATGTAATGTATTAAACCCTCAATGGGCGTCGCGGACTTTGCAATAGTGTACATTTACATTCTGTTTGGCAGTTTATGACTGAACAAATTTACCCGAGCCTTTTCTCTGAATATTGCATAAGTCATTAGGATGAAGTGCTCTGTTTCTTTGAGATAAAGAATGAATGAGCAAGCAAGACGCCTGTCATAAAAGGAAATAGGAGTGTGCAAAAAGTGCTTTCTACAGTTTCATCCTCTCCTAAATTTCATTTCCATTTTTTCTGAAGTCGCAACGTTCAAGTGAATTAATATCTAGGTACTACGTACTATTTTTAGTCATAAACATGTCTTCAATTTGAATACATTAAAAACCTGCTCACTTCGTAAGAGTTTCAGTGAAAACACCCGCTTTTTATTAAAAGTCTAATATGAACGGATGGTACATGTCCTTTGGGAACTCGTCCAAATCGATCTTTTGCTGCCCAGCAACATCCCTGCCCGCCACCCAGTCTGGTCCTGACCTGGCATGTGCGTGCTGGCGTTGCCTCTGGCCCACTTTTCGTACCCTACTTTCAGCGGTGAATTCAATCTCGTTGCACTCGGCTAAAGGTCCTGGCGGCTTCCGCACTAATCTGCAAGATTCTGCATCCACTCTATCGCTTCCGGGCGCCTGAAGTTTTGCTTTCGCCATGCAGACCGCAATCCGCAGTAAGTTCGGTGCCTTGTAATGTAAAGCAGCATCCACCTCGTCTCCATCTTCCGCCTTTATCCTGTTACCTAAGTTACTCAACGCCCATGCCAGTTACATTCACAAAATATACTGGCAGAGGAGATAAATAATGTATTTTCCAGTACGGAATGAATATTAAACTTGGTCTTTTTATCGTCAAACCTATACAAATATGACCTGGTTTGGAATACTTTCCAGAATTTTTATTAAACTGAATAGATACATATGTATGTATATACATATTTTGATTTATGACTTAAACACGCAACTTAACAGATAATTGGAGTATATGAGGCTTCGTTAAGATTTTTATTACGCTTATGCCAACCAAATATGCGAAAACCTTCAGCTCAGGAAATAATGGCCATTAGGATAATGTTTTTACTCGTGGAGTATTAAGTTCAACAGACTACAAATGTCGGTTACATGCCGACGCACACGACTTGGTTCGTCCACAAATTAAAAACTTCCCGTGTTTATGCCACAATCCACGTACACTGAGAGCTGCGAGCGAACGGCACAGTATCATCGAATATAAAAATACATGCTCCGGCGGAATGTAATGTAATAATAGAGCTACAAATTGAAGAAGTGCATGAATTACGTTCTCGAGAACAATCAAGGTAATTTATGTGCTTTTTAGATCTCATCGTACACTAAAAAGAGAAAAGATTTTATGTCTTCCTATCATAGGTTTAAGTTTGGTGAATTATGACACAATCTATTTCTTCGCAGGGACACGTGTCTTACATTAACGGATCAAGCAACCACTCACAGATGAACCAAATTTATCGATTTGATTGAATTAATGATCATCAAATTCAGCATCATTGTTTTATCATCCATCATGACATGCCACATTCCCATTCTCATTCACGTCAGCATCATAATATCACCACATGAATAACGAATTAATATTACCTTGACCTAAATTAAATCACATTTGTCTATTCCCGTACAGTTAAAAGAAGGTCTCGATTTGAATTGTTCGCAATACATATTTTCGTTGTTTGTGCACGTGCAAATAAACCAGAAGAAAGGTGTATGTATATATTTTGCATGGTTTCCCTTGGCCGTGGCTTTCTGATGCTTTCTGTGACCTGAATTTCGATCGATGCTTGGCTCGAATATCCATCCGAGTCTTTCTTGACAAGCAAGCAAGCAGTGACGTATAGGTACATAATTGCATTGAGCTACAGTGACAACCCATTCATTTGAGCCAATCTAATAACAGATTATATACCTTTTAGTACACGCACACAGGCTTTTGAATTCAATTACGAAGGAAATTAAAATGTGTAATTCGCCTGGCGTAAGTTCAGATGATTGCTGTATGAATATGCGCGTTCATCAGCAACGTTCCAGGCTAAATTTAAAAAGGCCTGATGTGGTTGTCACCCACCGACATCAATGGATAGATGTCGTTGCCTCTATATTTTGGTAAACAGCTCGAAGTTACCGGAAATAAGCGTGGCGTTTGTGTTTTTGGGAAATCACCCCCGACAAAGGCGTTCATTTCCATGCGTTTGCGTTCATCTAGGGCGTGAAATCAAATTTATATGCTAAAAGGGAGCGCCACCTTTACACTGTAATGAATGAGAGTAATATGTGCTTAAAACAGTTCCGAACAAACACACCCTCGCTAATTACTTGTTATGTGCTTGGGTAAAGAATGCATAAACACGATCCTGCCACATGAGCTTGAAAAACCAACAAGAATCGAACATCTGCCAGGCATATTTCAAAGTTACGCACTGACTCGAAGATATATGATGGTTGGTTGAGTGGTCTGTTTACAGTGTGGCTCCAAGATGTACTCGTATTCTTCGCAATGCAATGTAGTGAAATGTAACGAATGATATCATACTGAATGCGCAGTTTTGTCCAACTTGGCAGACGTGACTTAATGTACTCCAAACACGAAACAAAACGAAGCCACGCAAAGGCTTCTTTTAATTACGGAATTAAAACGCCGGTCATATTTTAGCATCCTTGACAGCGCACTAATTCATATATGTACACATGTATTTCGAACTTTACTTCTTTGCAGTTCTTGCAGAATAATATGGAGAGTTGTCCTTCTTAAAAATTGAAACTGCACGAGCAGTTGGTGACGATAAAGAGATGCCATGACCCAATGAAATGGATGATGTCATGCCATATGATTTTGATGCAAAATGCTGTCCGCATTGCTAATGACAGTTTAACGATGCCTTCAGAAAGTTAAATTTCAGTAAAAACTATAAAACATTTATCGTTAACTAGCTACACCTTCGAAACCATTCGATAATTAAAAGAAAACAGCAAAAAACGTTCGTATCAACGATGTACTGCTCGTTTTAATTAGTGTTATCAAGTACATAGATAACTCAACAAACAACGAACGTGTGAGTTCATTTGCTATTTATAATGCTTCAGTTTGAATTTAAATTTAAATTAAGTAACTCAATGTTGCTGCAAATTATTTTATTTTTATGTTAGTTTTCTGATATAAACTTCATTGATTTATTGAACATTTACTATATAGAAATGCTTGGTTTGGTATTATATATTTACCTAGTCTATTTTATACCTAGGTCTATGTCATTTCAACCTGACAAAACAACACAAACACCTGTTTATGTTTTTTGTGTTCGTCGCAAGCCCATTAATGCACGCCCAAGCCGAGCCATGCGACAACGCAATATGAATTTTCAATGTCAAATAAGTTGTGATGAGCCGACACGATACAGCGGAAAATAGGCGCACACTAGTATGTATAGCATGATAGTAGTGAAGTAAAATTGTGTCCTGTTGTGAACCCAACTGGAGCTATCTATTTGTACAAGCGAAGCGAACGAATTGAATGCTTTTGCTCTGCGTTCTAACAATAAAATTACGTCGGCATTATGCAAAGTACACAGCACGCGTATGCAAATATCAAAAAGCAAGCCGGGGCAGCCATAAAACCCGGCGAACGTTGTCATTGAGGATGATGTCATGAACGTAACACCACTATAAATACGAGAAATAAATTATTATATTATGCTAGCTTTCATGCCATGCGTAATGTCGAGGTCTAGTCCAACTATTATTGTTCACTTCCAGTTTCCAGTTTGCAAATTCGCAAAGCAATCGCGTGGAAAAAATGCAACCACAAAAGTGTAGAAACCAATTGGAAATTTCGCGCAACTATTATTAGGTGCACGTAACAGCATACACCGCGCCGCAAAAATATCGGTCCACTTATTTTTGCAATTATAACTGTGCAGGATCCAGAGGCGAATTAACATTTTGCCGCCCCTGCATGCAAAAAATGCATTAGGCCAAGAGAGTAAATTTGTCGCCCCAAAACAATAGCCGTAATGACGTTAAGTGTTAAAACTGTGAAGCGAATGGCGATTCGCAATTATTTTCATTTTTATTGTTTTGTATGTAAACAAAATCGATTCCTGTTCTACATTCTAGATTCTGTACAGCTTCTGCCAAGTTTGCAACTGCGAATATCAGAAACACTAGTGAGTAAGAAAGTTTACATAAAACCCACGCATGTTTTCTGCAGGTGAGTGCAGACTTATCATAATGCATTTCTACAGAAATATGTAGTAAGCATCGCAGATGCGAACGATGCACAATTTATGCGAACGTTTTTGGCGGATGGCAATTTTCTTCATATAGTAAACATGCACAAACGTGAGATGCGGCTCAAACTTTACATTACGGTTTATTTTATATCATGTACTGCCAAGCAAGCAGTACATTAACTGCTGACTGTAGAAAACATTAGCTACTGCTTAACGCCAACAACTTCTTAGTTATGAATTAATCTAACTCGCACTTGCGCATCACTCACATGATACAACACTGATTGCATTCCAATGGTATTCCCACTGAACTCTGCGCAACAATGCACATAGAGTTGCATACATACAAAAAAGGCCCGAACGTCAATGAATGTCCAATTAGATTGAACCGACTCGCAACTGTTTTTTTTCTATCAACAACTCTATAAAGACAAAGTTTGATGCGCACAGAATACTGAACACATTCACCATTCATTAAGTTTTAATTAAATATAAAACTTAAGCAATATTACTTGTTTGTTTGTTTATAGAGCTTAATCCACACGCTGATAAATCTGGAATCGCTCAAGGTAAGCCATTTAAACCTTTTAAACCAACCCCCACCATAATGCAGTAGAAATTATAACTAATTAACAAATTTTAAATAATTAATACACATTTTGTGGTCAAACATTGGAACCGTGTGCATGTCTATTTATACGTTTATCGCATTAATTAATAATCATTTCAAGGATCCTTGAACGAGTCAATCAGACACAAATGGCCAGCTTATGTAAATGTCGATTGATCATGATGTTGATCAAAACAGCACATTCATTAAGCTCTCTGCACTTGAATTCAATGATGTAACGCAAATCTAACCAAAAATTCACACGGAATTGATGAAGCATAGGTTCTTCCTCCTTAATAAACATCCAATTATCAGCGTATTCTACTTCCCTGTTGTTTTCTATGGAATAAACAGCCTATTTTACGTTGCTCTGCGCGGAACCATCATCTTTCTAATGGACTGCAAAGGTGCAAATGGAATTTTGATTGGCTATGAATGCAAAACCTGCAGGAAAGGCTTCACGTTCGCCAATGATGATATGTTGGCAACAACATAAAATTAGTTTCCTCTGCATATCTATGCATTTATATGATTTGTAAATACATACAAATTTATGTCTGCCGGCTTTAAATGAGCGCTGCACACTCTTGTATTGGACATGAATGTATTGCATCCGTAACATTCGTAGGTGTTTTATATATAGAATCTCGAGGCAATTATAAATATGTTTTATGAGCGTCCGCGTACAGTTCACAGTTTTTTCTGAATAGACGAAGAGCCTCCGATGTAAGTGCTACAACAGCTACTTTGTAAGCATACAATCGTAAAACTGAAGTGCTACAACAGCTCGTATGCTGCAGCTTGCGTCCTTCACAGCTGGCCGCTTCACACCAATTCGGGTGGTTTTTGGGGCACACAATACCAGAAACTACATATGCAGTTGACTTCACCTCCATTACGTAAACTCAACGTGAAAGAATGGATGATGCTGCTGCATTCTGGTGTAATAATGCGAATTTACCTGTTTGCTCTGCCTGGGCAGCGTCTCCATATTTGTGCCATTCACAACTGGGGCTTTCTCTTGTGTGACACCCCCGTTGGCGGCATTCCCATTGCCCAACGCCATGGCAGCGGTGTCGAATTAGTTATAGTCCCGAACAAAACCACTAGCCACGATCTGAACCAGCTCACAATGGATATTACACCGACAAGGGTTGCACTCGCGAACAATCAATGTTCATCGTTCGGCACGAATGTAACACCTAACTGTACTGTACTATAAGGTTGTGTGATAATTTTGTTCCCAATAGTTCTTCGTGTGGTGGAGCACTACCCGCGATGAAAAGTGTAAAAATACCAATCAGTTACCGTACAGCACAGGCGCTCTCCGCGCGACAACCTCAACTCCGCCGTTTTGAATGAATAACTAACTAATTTTACCCAAATGGATGTCAAAGAACCGGTACGGTTAGCGACGCGACCGACTTTCGTTCATCTTTTTTCACAGCGAGCCGAAACGTTCTAGGCGTACGTCGGTAATGAGCTTCTCCCGTTCAAGAGTAATGGCAGCGATGTTCGCGCATGCGCTGAATGAGCAGCGTAAAATTTGTTATATTTTACAAATAAGTATATACTTATTCCACATTAGTAATCTTTAACGTAATTTTAACAATAATCAAAAATATTTATTATTTTATCTACCACCAAAGATAATAATTGCCCACTTTAGAGGCATAACTTTATGTTATTATTAGTTAATTCAAAAATAAACTTGTTACAACTTTATATTTGGTTTTAAATGATTAAAACTTCTTTACAACTACCTAATTGATTATAAGTATGATAACTTTAAATAAACTTATGTAAAATAATACATTTTATTTTACAGCGACCTCTAGCAAAAACACCACAACCTAATATAGATTCCATTCTACAAAATGCGGTAAAAAGCAAATTCAAGTAGGCGGATCATATGAAATTAATTTTAAGAACTCTTTTCATCATCAATTTATTCAAACAATTCATATCAATTCAATTAAAACAGTTAAACTTTGTTAAACCATTTACATAATAAAGACATTAACTACTACATCAAGCAATATTAACATGATCAGTGTAACCGAGAAAGTGTAATAAATATTCAAACTTGTGTGATAAATTCTTTTTAGTAACGTATTGTTAAACTTACTCTGATTGCAAATGTTCTTGCAAATGTACCAGATAACAAATTTTTGTCTTGTATACTTTACCACATATTTGACAAATATTCACAACTCCACACTCGTGTCGCCTGTGGTAGTGAAGTCTTTTCAATGCCTTATAATTTTTAGGGCAATTCTCACAATAGTAACGTAGCTCTTCAACATCTGTAATAAAAATAAATCATGTCAAAAATAAGGTACGTGAAAATTAATTGAAATTATAATAGAACCTAAATAAAGTTCCACAACACCCAATAAACAAAATAGGAACGAAAACAATATTCTTGTGTTATTATCAATAACAACAGTGCATATGCAATTCCCCGAATCCATTTGTAGTTTCAAAAAGAATAAAACATCGACACAGAATCAAACTTAAATTGTATTCACCCACCTGATGCTAGTAAGAGGTAAAGTAAATTAACAAATAAATCAACTAAAACGTTTTAATATGCATTTTCCAAAGAAACACTCTAACAGTTAGGTATTTTACAGCCCAACTTAGGTCCTATAAATTCGCACACTCTTTGACATTCTGACATAGTTATTAAAGATCCACTTTAACATACGCCTGTTCGTTTTGTTTCATAAAGCCTTTGGCTCGTTCGCTTCTAAATTATATTGTTTTACCTGAACTACATCTTTTTAGATGTCCTTTATAACCATGTTTAGTCTTAAATATCTTTCCGCATGTTAAACAACATTTTTTAAATCCACAAAGATGACGGTTATGATAAGTCAAGTTCCTTGCATGTGCAAACACACTGCCACAAATAAAGCATTCATACCGAATCTTCCTAATTCGTACTTTTTCTGAAATGTGAATTAACAAATATATTACTACCGATATCTTTCTATTTCTTGGTTTCCCATACGCAAATTAAACATCACTGTACATAAAACACAGTATCATGCTTGGGCCCTACACAGGAAAGTACACTTTGTTATGCTACAGATTAATTAGATCTAGTTTCGTTTAATAGCTCACAATGTATAAAATAGAGTAATAAATAACTATTATACAATAAATACATACAAACATAACGAAATACAATTAGACAGTACAAATGGAAGCCGGTTTACATCTTTAAATACAAAATAGATCCCTACTGATTAAATCAATAATATTGCCACATTAAGATAATTCTTTACTATACATTAATAAGAAATAATATTAAACTTATGAATATCATAATACCATTATATATTCTTTTACATTAAATGTTCATGTTTGTAAACTTGCAGTTTTCACAATCCATGGTTGTGCACCAGACTTTCTGCAAATGCACAAACAGCAAATCAATTATATGAAACTGCTTACATAATATTTATATTACGTACACATCCATATTATGGCGAACTTTCTGGTGATATTTTATTCCGGGCAATGAAGTATAAACCACACCACAAAAGCATTGATACTGCTTGCCGCATTCATGTCTTTGATGGTATCGTTTCGCATACAGATTCGTAAAGCGTTTAACGCAAAATTCGCATTGAAAACGCGGAACTCTCAAGTTGCGCTTGGGCCTTTTCATTTTCAGATAGGCATCTAAAAAATACCTGGATTAATAAGTATTCGTCAATATAGTATCACTAAACACTTAGTTTACTAGTAACTAGAAGATTTATTTACAAGCATAGCTTTGCAAGCAATATGTTTGATAAATAACTGTATTTATTTAAAAAATAATAGATTTCAGATTCTGATTGTGCAACAATCACAACAAATAATGTCAGTAAGTAGTGTAATATCGCGTTGTGCCTTGAGGTAATTCAACTCCGTAATGTTTCTTCCTCCTGTGCCTGTACAGATTGGGTTTGTGAGTGTATGATTTGCCACAGATCTGACAACCAAAACGAAGCAATCTTGTCCATTTCCCTAAAAACAAATGATTAGTTATATTGAAAACCGGCACAAATGTTGTAGATGAAGCGTAGATATTTTCAGAGTTTAAGAAGATATACTAGTAGATTACAGCAAGCACCCCTGAAGAATGTCTTACGTGATTAATTTATGGTAGACCAAGTAGAATAAACTAATTGAGAGTGTTAGTAAAAAGTGTAGGCATCTAACGTATCATTTTATTAGGTGTAGTACAAGTGATTGAAATGCTTAAATCTGATGTGCTTGTCTACATGCCCCTTTTGGTATGCTCGGTAATTACAAATAGGACAACCGAAACTTTTAAATTTATTGCACTCGTATTTATTATGCCGACTTAAGCTGGGTTGGTGCACGTAGGACTTGCCACAGCGCTTGCAATTATATCGTCGAGTTCTATGTTCTCTGGCGCGCACTTGCCGATCTGAAACAGTTTATTTCAGTTTATCATCATCTCAAGAGTGCGAACATTGTATACACTGAACTATGATACATAAAAAATCCACAAATTGTACGGTACAATGACAATATGTTGCAGCGTTGCAACATTCAAATTATTGTTTAAATTAAAGTTTATTCATTAACTTATTTTATATTCTCAGTCACACAACTATAATATTTGAATTCTTATGAATAATAGCCAAGTGCTATTAGCTATGAATGTACAGCTATTTACCTTTGGCGCCTAATGTTACAAGACTAGAAAAATTAAATAGATTTCATATATGCTTATGACTAGGTAGGTCAAGTAAATTAAAATTTCTCAAAACGACAATTAAATAATTCTATGTAAAAATAAATAAATAATTTGTTTTCAGATACGTTCTCTACGTAGGTAATTGATTCTATGCTTATTCATATAATGTCTGCTTATATTAAACAAGCGGCGAGTGGTGTAAGAACAAAACTCGCAATTCATAGTATCTGGGCTATAATCCGTGTAAATTCCCTGCTGATTCTGTGATATATCAACCAAACCGTATGGTAAATACCCAAAATAGGTCGACTCTGGAACTAATAATTAATCTGACTTATAATATCTTACAATAAAAATGTAAATAAATAAATAAATATGAATTCTTACGAACAAAATATTTGCACACATGGACAAACCCCATTTCGTTAATTACATTGCAATTAATCAATTAATAATTACAAAGACTAGACTGTTAACTTGTCTAAATAGTTATCTTTTGTTTGGTATTAGGACTAGCTTAGTACACAATTTATTATTAATAGAACTTTATCTTTCTTTGCTACGGTTATTACTCGACTGATTGGTTTGCACTCTAATATCTGGTAATGTGCAACAGCTTATGGCGCTTCAGATGATGACGATAAAAGAAGACAGCTTCACATTGATCGCATATGAATCCAGGCTCTTTGCCGCACGCAAAACGTGTGTGGTTGTACAAAGATTTCTTGCTCATATACTGCTTGCCGCACAACCCACACACAAACTCCGTGCTGAAGATCAAGTCCTTAACAACATGTCGTCGCGTCCTGCGCATTCTTGTCGACACTACAAATATAACTTTATTTAATTACAATGTTCTCATAGATTATTGTACGAAAATCAAAAACATGCACTTACAATATTCGCAACCAAACACGACACAAAAACAGCTAAAAACTATAAAAATAATAAAAAATCAACTGAAAATGCCAAAGTAACTGTAACTATAGGTACATGGATAAGTGCATCTTTGCTTTAATATATTTTATGTATTTTAACAGACAACGATTGTAAAAATGCAATTATTTATTGAAATTCGCATTCTTTTATGTGATTGCATAATAATTCTTTGTTGCGTGTGACAAACGAACAAAATGTTGCTGGACAAGGCATCAACAGTCCACCGTAGCAATCAGTGTCACTATGTTTTTTTAATAAACACATTTGGTCAAATTTTTGTGGACATGTTTTGCATCTGTATATCCTTTTTTGTTTGGTACCTAAAATTGTTAGTATTAAAATAGTGAAGAAACTGCTACACATTTTAAATTCAAATTTACGTACGGCATTTGTGCGATTTGTAACTTGCGACCGATCTTCTGCAAATATTACAATAAATATCCTTTAGACGTTGCAATCCTAAAAAAATTATATTAGTACAATAATACATGTTCAAAAGTAATTCTGATGGGAAGTACATTCAATGTTAGTGGTGTGTAATACTAACTACTAACCATCATAAATAATAACTAATAATAATATTTCAATAATGCATGACATATAAACTTATTATTGTTACGTTTTTTTTAGATCCTGTGTCTCAAAAGTCCTTATAAATTAATTGCACAATTACACATGTTCTCATTACTAAATCTGCTTTGTAATTAAACAAAGGATATGTTATTATATATTATCTATACATTTTAAATGCAATGTAAATATCATTGTAGTATTTTCTATAGCTAACTGATTATACTAGTCAAACTAAAACATAAATTTGGCACATTTAGATGATTAAAGCAGACACACGAGTACTGTAATTAATTCTCATTAAACATGTTTTACTACACATTTAATTAGTTAGTCGTACAGCGATCCACTATTGGATCAATTGCGCTGTACGTAAAAATAAAAAATAAATAGCTGAGCGACGATTCTGATCCTATCGCTGAAATGATATGATTCTGCGCCGCCAAGCATCCCCCCCGATGCATTCAGGTTGGCCGGCGATTATTTATTTATAATCGAATATGCGATGAATCTTTTGCAGGTGATCCCGCAGAACATCATTACGCTTGCATCTCCGTGGACAGAGCGGGCATTGAAACGACATTTGCGTGCTGCAGTCGTAGTTCAATGTGCGGCAAATCGGTTTCCGCGCCAGGCTGGCAAGCTGTGCTCCTGCTCCTGCCCCTGCTGCTGCCGCTGCTGCCGGATCTAAAACATAATCAATGTTTTATTCGTGTTCCTTTATTCGTACATATCAATAAATAAGTATTATAATAACATCCAGACTAAAATACTCACACTAGTAAGAAAAAATTAAACAACCGCATGGCAAACATAAAATTAACTTGGGATGATTGGCAGACATAATGTGAATACTGATTGCCAAAACGCTATCATTTTATTTGCAACAACATGATAAATAACGAGCAGTACAATGATAATAAGAAGATTAATAATAAAGCTAAAACGCTAGCTCATTCTGAACGCTGTAGAAATGATTTCGCACGTGAGAAGTTAGTTTGGATCGCTGTTTGAATCTTCTTGTGCACAAGTGGCAGCTAAATTGCGGTGCCACTCCGCACTCGTATCGCAAATGCCTTATTAGATGCGATCTGTGTTTATACGTGTTAGGACATTGTGGGCACATCGATCGACCAGATATATCCTTTTCGAATTTCACGTTTTTATAATCTGAAAAAAATTACATTTGTCATAATACTCAACGAAAAACTCAACAAAAAAATGATAACTATGTGAACGTAATAAAGCACCAGGCTCCAAATAATGATAAAATACTTGTTAGCCCGAAAGAATTTGTAACCAATCACCAACTTAAGGCGGTGCGCTATGGTACATAGGAAACAGCAATAAAATAATAAATAAATAAACAAATTAATAAGAAAAACAAAAATAATTTATAAATTCTGATACATATTATCACAATAGTTCCTTCTTTGTGGAGTAGTTTGTATAATTATTTATTTATTTCCGTCAATGCCATGTACGAGTCGCATGTGCCTTTGAAGACTAGACTTTATATGCATTCGGGCTGAGCAATGAAGGCATTGATGAAGCGGTTCCTTTCCGCATTCAAATCTCTCATGTCTTCGCAAGGACGATTTGCTTAAATACGATTTATCACATTGCATACAGCGATATCCTAAAAAAAGAATGAATTAGTAGAAAGAAACAAGTGTAATAAATTGTTAATCAAGCTTCAATTAGGAACCCAATTAATTCAAAAATGGATAAAATCCTAAAGCTTGTTATTGTGCACAGTTTTCACACAGTTTCTTGTTGCATGTATCATACAATCGTATAATAATTTAAATAATGACTAGATTAGATTAGACTGATCACAGCTTACAAATCTATTGGAAAACTGATGAATCTTCATGTGTTTCTTTAATAAGTAGAAACGACGAGCGCGGAACGGACAATATTGGCACGAGTGAATCGGGTCAACTCCACATTCTTCTCGCTGATGTCGAGATAGTGTCTTTTGGTATCGGTAGTGTCTATAACACCGCCCACACGTGTAGAATGTCATCCCACCCGACATATAATTTGCAACATTATCTAAAAAGAAATTATTTAATAAAGCAATTATCAAATGAGCTATTATTGTGAATATGTATAAAAACACACGACACTTTAACGGCGCAACGATGAATCGTATCCGATATATGTAAATGCAATCAATTTATTTGAAACTAAACCACACCAAATAACAACTTTTTTGGTAGCCATTCTATCTTAAATACACACTAAAATCGATTCGATTTGAGTCTAGTTATTGTAAAAAACATGGATGCTCCTAATACGTGAAATCTGTAAATCAAATCGCATTTTTTGGTATGTGAAGTAAACTATATTCCTTCGTCCTCCATTTTTTGAAGTCGGCATCCGTAGCGCATATGCCGTAATAAATGCTTCTTCATTTTGTACATTCGTCCACAGGCACAATTATACTTTCTATCGTTAACGTTCAGAAATCTTAAATCTGAAAAAGAGGCGATTCGTATTAAAACCGGTTAGTGGTAGTGTGTGTTACTGCTACGTACGACAACTATTTTGCTGGTGTCGGTTTAAGTGTGAACTGCGATAGTAAGCCTTTTTGCAATGACAGACATATTTCTTTTCCCTCGCTGGCTGCCAATATCCTAAAACGAATTCGTTGTTTTATTTATCTGTCGCACATTTTCAACATTGTAAAAATTGTAAAAGCTAATAAATAATATAAAATCTAAACTAAAAACAAACTAAATTAAGATTAAGAATATGTACTTGTAAGACGTATAAAAGGTAAGAAATGAAACACATTCGTATTAGCGTAATGTTTTCTTGGTTTTCAGGCGTAAATAGCGACTGAACCATTCTGTCCAGTTTTTTTTAAATTTTATAAATAATTAAACAAAAATAGCTGCCCGTTTGTGTTTTCTATTTCTATGTTATTTCCATTGTTTTTCTCTGAAAGTTATATCTCCAGTGACCCATTGCAAGATACAAGTTTTTAGTTTTAGGTACGTATAGCGCTCCTTCGGGATCCCTAAAAAAATAATTAACAACCAATAAGAATAAATTCGTAAATCATAAACATACTCCTTGGCAGTTTGACTATAAATTAACTCCAATGGATCCGTTGTCGTACAAACACGATACTTTAGTTTATTTTTAAACCGACATATAACAGTCGAGGAAGGATTCGGTGGATGCGTATGACCCATCCTCCCTAGTTTTATAACATTTCGATTTGTCATAGGCACTTGAGCGGTTGCCCTACAAGTTGCCTTTTTGTACTGATAACAATTATAATACCTACAAAAAATCAATCACTAATTTAAAAACGTAAATATTCGAAACTTTACATTTTTTTGGTATCCAATTTATTAGCAACGTATATGTATCCCTTGTGAGACACAAAATCAAACACTGGCCGGTCATCTTGAAGGTAATCCAACCAAAAACCTAAAAAAGATAAAATTAGCAGCTGTCCTAACAATTATATCGTTTATCTTAAAAGAGCAAGAGGATCTACACCCAAACCATTTTTAGTAGTCATATTTATATTATACACCAATACTTCTAGCACAATAAGTCCATGATAACTATTTGCAGTGAAACTTCTTTATGTGAAGGTTTAACGTCCATTGCCGTGTTAGCCTTTTGTTGCAATAAACACAGCAGAATGGCTTCTGTTTTAAACACTCAAACCGTATGTGTCTATTTAGAGTATACTTTGTGCTGTATCCTTTTCCACATGTGTAGCAAACAAATCCTGAAACATGCACAATTAGTAAAAAGTTAATTTAGAGTTATTTGAAAATAAATCACACGTGTACTGTAACGTTAATAAACACACGTGAATATATTATAATCCGTCAATATTAGAGTACAATTGTACTTACCCTTAAAACATTCCTAGAATACAAAAATCATTATAAACCTATCATAAAAATTTAAATTCCTATGACTTTATTCGTTTGAAATGGTGTATTACACCAATAAATATTTGTTATTATGCTGCCCTTTGTTGAGTATAATTTGTTTAGTTTAAAATATAAATGGCTTCATAATTTGATGTTTTGCTTCAAAATGCGTTTTAAGTGTGATTTTCTGATATATGGACAACTAAAGCGAGGTTCCTTTCTACAATCATATCGAATATGCCGTTTCAAAGCAGTTTTCGATGAGTAGGGGAGAACGGGGGAATAAGGCCCAGCGGGTAATGCCGCTCACCATTGTAACTCAGTGTAAAGTATCAATGCCGCTCAAACCATTTTTTTTTAAATCTTGTTTTACCGCTAGTAGGGTTAATTGTTGATTACGCGATAGTTATAGATATTGTTATTTGTTTTAATTTAGATTTGTATGTATTTGTATTTAGCATGTTTTCCTTAGGTGAACGCCATTCCTACTTCTTTCCACAAGAGCACGGATAATTCGGGTTGGCACTTAGAAGATGATCCTTGAGTGCATACTGTGTCGAAAAAGGTTTGAAGCAATAAAGGCAACCAAATAGCTTACCATGCCCTAAAAAAGTTGATAATTAGATATGCCCAACAATACATTTTAATACACTAGTTCCCAATGCCCTTGACTACAAAAACAATAACATATATGTAGTTGTAAATATAGAAAGTGTATTGCATATTTTATATAGGCACTCAGAGTACAAATAAAAATGTAGTTTTACGTAAATCTTTTACAATTCATTAATGATATGTCATATTGCGTATCAAATATTAGAAACGAAAAATATATTAGATTAGATATTAAATTAGAAATATCGAAAACTACTAACTAAAATATTATAAAATAAAATATTACCATTTCTATATAAACGAATTAATGATTGTCATGTATGTCCCATAGAAATACCTAAATTTGATCAACAAAATCACAATTGTGCAAAAACATGTACCTTTTCTTTTCCCAAAAAAATATACCTCCGTACTTTCAACAAAATGAAGACCTTAAAGTCCTTCAAAACCTAACAATAAGAAATATAAAAACTATTAAATTCTCCGTAACATTATAGTCTTCTTGTAAAATGCCTCATAAAAATACGTTATTCTAAAGTACGATATTGTAGTAAAAGGATTGCTTTAAGTCTTCATCGAAGTCTTATTGTTATCGATATTGAAATCGATTATGGTATCGACCAAGTTTACGTCCAGTTCAGTATCACTATGCATTCGCTCCATGTGACGCATCATATGCATCTTTTGCTTCGCCTTGTAAGGACAGTACAAGCATTCAAATTGCGGTTCAATTCCACATTCCCATTTCAAATGATTGCGTAACGAACTTCTCAACTTGTACACACGACCGCAGTCTGGACACTCGGCGCCAGTTTCTGGTGATACATTGTTCTGCAATAGTTTTTTAAAGCTGGTTGTCTTTTTTGGTCGTAAATCCGCCTTTGGCGTGTTCGACTGATACCAACGATGTGTCTTTGTAGCTGGTTGAATTGCAATTTCTACAACAAACCATAAAATTCTAGCTTGAAATATAAAGTAAATGAATAAAAATTAAAGAAATAAATTAATTAAAACAATCGGTAGAAAGGAGATGGAAAATAAACCATGTTGTAACCATGCAAAGAATTAGTTGTTAAATCAACCAGAATAAAACCGAACAGAGAAGTATATGAAAAGCAAACTGAAGTAAAAACTTATTAAAAATAAAAAATAAAATTTCATCAAGTAAATCAATGTAATTAACATTAATAGAATAAATAAATAATCCACTTGAACAGCCCTAAAACAAACAATGGTTAAAGTCATATATAAACAATACTTACACCTTGCATTCTAAAAATAATACATTATTTAATTATTAGCATTGTCAATAATACAATCTATAGTAAATTTATTTATTTATATAACAACATAATTCAACCGATCTAATCTACCCCCATTTGTATACAACAATAAGTTCCTATATTATTTCTATAATACAAAACATATATAACAATATTAAACTATATTATTTGTACCAATATCAAACATAAATAACTTTTCGTTTCGCTAAGTAAATAATTTTTGCTACTAACTGATAGCAAGTTTAACGACTAACGCCAATAACAACACGGTATACTTTAACAAGTATACACATATATAAATAGTTTCAATCTGTAATATAATATTTTTTGATATTTGGTCGGTTTTAAATATAAATAAATAATGTTAATACTATTAACATATAAAGCATAATAATTGCTAAACGATGAAAAATGAAAATTAAATTTCCATTTTTAAAGTTTATGATACTTGTACTATATCTCGGTGTCACATGCAATAAGAATTCTACGATGAATCATTGTTATTATTGTACAAATGATTATGGTGCTTGCGAATGTGCACTCCAAGATTACCCTTCTGTTTTGCTTTGTACGGACAATAAGGACACTGAAAACCAGGCTCCTTCCCACCACATTCTACCATTTCATGCCGGCGCATTGTTGATTTCCAGCGATAGCGCTTCCCGCAATGCCGGCAAGCAAATTGCGATTCATTGCTATATCCTTGCTGGCTATGCTCGCGCTCCAACTTATCGCCTTTAAATTTGCGCAGAACGCCTTTCTTCCCATTTGGTTTATTTGCGCTGGAATTCGCCAGCATAGAATGCAAATAATATTTATCGTCCGGCGTTATGATTTCTTCCAGTTCAAGAAACTCTGCAAGTTTATTTTTATGCATTATTACACTACTCGTATGGAACCTGTATTATCATTAATTGAGTGAAACAAATTGCGGAAAATAGTGTGATTGAATTAAAAATGTGAGTTAATGCAAAACCAAAAACCCAAAAAATTTGACTAAAAATAACGTATGTATATACAAATTCATAAGAAAATAAAATCACGATCAAAAATAAAACAAAACTGATAATTTGATTGATATTCAAATAATATATTTTATACAAAAAATATTGGAAAATTTCCAATCCTGTTTCGTGCCACCTGAAAAACAAAATCATTTATTTTTATTTAGTTCCAAAATTATTTAATACTTTTGATACTTACATTAAAATAAATATTTTATTTCGTCCTAAAATGTATAAAAAATTGTTGCATGATTAAAACAAATAAGATTTACACATTTAATATAAAATCACAACAGATACAATAAAAAGAATATTTAAATTAACAATTTCAATTTCAAAAATCACATTAGTTATGTTCATCACATTAATGTGGTATATAAGGATATTGATTGATAATCCTGTTTAAAGTATTCTTAGAATACCCCTTGTGTTTCATAATATGTAATCGAAGCTTACTTTTTATAAATGCTTTGTAGTGACAGTTTGGTATCGGACATACATACTTTTTCGTTTGTCCGCAATATACGTAGTGGTATTTGAATGAATTTCGTGTTTTATACGGTCTCTCGCACCTTGGACAAATATATGGCCCTCCTAAAAATGATTACAATAATAGATACAATCTTTTTTAACAAATTGAGCAATAAGTAACCTTAGACATGCATGTTACTACACTACACATTGACGACCTTTTTATGTATTGAAAGATTTCGCGAATAAACCGCGTGGTAAAGTAACAACACATACACAACACACTTGCCAATATCCGCAATAAAATGAACTTTAAACAACTTCACTTATTTATCAAAATCACATTTTACCCTGCCGAATATGAGAGGTTCAGTTTGCCTGGAAGAAAATGATTAACACACAGTATCAAAATATTACCATGTATATTTCACTTAAATAAAGTTGGAAGCAGTAACATACTTTCGAGGAAAAGTTTGGTTTAACATTCTTAATAATACTTGATTAGAGTACTCTCTATTTGAATGTTTAGTAAAAAGATGTACTTTTAGATTATTTTTCGTATACGCCTTAAAGACGCAAGTTTGAAAAGGACATTTGGTTGGTTCTTTTCCACAATAGTAATTTTTGTGATGGAGCAATGAGTTTCTAGTCATATATGTTTTCCCACACACGTCGCAATTATTATCAATGGGATGTTGCCGGTAAAACTCACCTAAAACAAAACGTTATGTTAATGTTTCATAACAACCGCATGTTTAAATTTATTCTTATTGTTAATTTGTTACAACCATCAAAAAGACAGAATGAATACCTACCAAACATTATACATTACAGTCTAGGTACTACCAATACTATTATGATTTCATATAACCATCTGTATTTACAAATCTTTACATAACTTCTTGTTTATTAAAATTGAACATTTGACAATAACGATTTTTGTTGAAACAAAAACACAACACAAACCCATAACTTGCTAAAACACACACAACAACAGACTAGAAACAGAAGTAATTGGTACAGTTTAGTATTCAATGCTTTTTGTGATGTCGCGCAATCATATGCGTTCGTAATGAAAACTTATGTTTAGTCACATACACGCAGTCCGCTATGGGGCATGGAAACTCTGGAGTTTTACCACATTCATATCTGACATGCCGCCTTAGGGTAGCGGAAAAGCCATAAGACTTCCCGCATTGAGTACACACGAACCTCTTATATCCTAAAACAGAAATTAATATGTTTTTGAATACAACTCACCAGGGAAATATGTGTAAAAGACTTTTACAGCAACGGATGCAGAACAATTAGGTGTCATTAGGTTACATTAAAAAGCGACTTACCAAGAACTAGAGATACATGAACGTCTAAATAAAACTCTTTCAAAATTAGACTTAGGGATTCAATAAACCTAAACAAAACTGAGAAAAACAAAATTATATAAAAATTATTACAAACTTACGCCAATCATTGCACTTTATTTTTATAAACAAGCGAAACAGCTTAAATACATAGGTACTTATTCGATTAGGCTCAAGTCACACAACACGCACTTCGCATACAATAAAATAATGTCAGTGTGTACTTGTGTGCCTTATCGTCCCCTCTTGTGATGTCTACGTAAAATATGTGAGCGAAGATTGTCCTTTCGCTTCATAAATTTGCCACATCCATTAAATGGACATTGAAATAAAGGCATTTTCCCACATTCAAACCGTAGGTGCCTAGTTAATGATTCTTTGCAAGAATACTGGTGATTACATTGGGGACATATATACAAAACTCTCTCCAATAGCCCTAAAATAAAAAACAGTATTTATTATACATTAAAAGAAGGAATAAAATAAAATATATCTAATGTGAAATTATTCAATGCGTATTTGCAAAAGACGTAGCATTGCGAGAATTCATTAAACAAGAAATTAAATTAATATATCTAAACTAATTTCTAAACTAGAAATTAAATGTTTTCACTAATGAACCAAGGATTAATAATTACATACGTGTATCAATAATATAATATATACATACATATATTTGTTAAGTCAAACTTAACAGTATAACTGATTTAATGGAAAATTAAATAAATCAATTAAGTAACGGTATTACCTTTACATAAAATCAGATGCTTTTCAAAGCATTTCAAGTATTTGAATTTTTGTCCGCAAGTTTCACAGTCAAACGAAAGTCTTATATCCAAACCTAGAAATATTAACAAATATATTAACAAAAAAAGTCTAACTGAGATTTTTTAAAAATAAAGCTATTCATTGCACTTAAAAAATAAAAAGTAAATTCTGCTAATGCTGCTTTCGGATCCAATTAACTATATACTTCTTTATATAGGCTTTCTGATAAATGTAACCAAAATTGTTGCTAAAATGATCGTAAACCTTGTTCACGACCATCTCTAACGTAAATGCTGATAAATCAGCCCCTTCAAGGAGAGTTAAAATAAACTGACCCATATGTCTTTTGCCTTCCGCGCCTATGCTAGACCTCTTTTTTCGTTTTTTCGGTCTGGGTAATACGGTCTTACACATCAAATAACTTTTTCTCGGCCGACCACGTTTAGAACATTCTCGGTATTCTTCGAACCCGATAGGTACCAATAATTGTTCTACGTCTACAAAGAAAGAAAGAAATTACCTAACTATAAAAATACTAAAGATAACATAAATCAACAGGACGACTACTAAAACAAATATAAACTCCACAACTACATGCGGAAATATAAGGATTTATTTTATTCGAGTCGAACATCTAGACAGTAAACAAGCACTTACTAAAAATAATTATTTGAACAAATGGCAAAATATTACTAAATTTTTCGTATAAAAGCATATCATATATGTGCTCCCGACATATGTAAATTTAAATCTTCGCTTGTACTAGTTGCATAATTGCATTTTGCATACGGGCATCTGTATTTCCCACAATACAAATATAAATGAGTTTTTAATGAATTTTTGTTCTTGTACTTTCTACCACAAGCATCACAATACACAGGTTCTTGTGGACCTGAAACGATTGACACCCAAAGTTTGGAATTATTGTATTTCACCATGAATATCAACTTACCTGATCTTTTACGTGAACTTGTCATGTAAATAGTAGGTTCAGTTAGTGCTGTGATTGTGATACCCTGACATCTGTTCATTGTATCTGTTAAAAAAAGTCTTCATTAAATTACAATACGAACAGATATACATAATTTAAAGGGTATCTACACTACCTGTGGTAAGATTGATTAAATATTGTTCATTGTTAGTTATAAAATAATCTATGAGAAATAAATAACTGATGCAATAACAACGCACTTTTCAAATAAAAGCTGTGCGAAAATTAGTTTTGTCAAAGATATGACAAAAATAACATACTTTCCTGAGTTTAGACCTATAAGACAAATATTATTGAACAAATTTAGATCGACAAGAAAATAAACACAATACATTATTTGTCTATTTAACTTTATTTTACAGGCCTTATCATAAATACTTTGAACATTATCACAGCAGCAATAATAATATACTAATAATACTGTTGCTATCTTAGTCTCTGGCATTAATACGACCATATCGTTGCTTACAAGCATGTGAATGTTTGCGCCAACTAAATAAGTACCTGAACTTTTGCATACAAATTTCACACTGGAACTTTGGCTCGACGTTGCATTCGTAGTACAAATGCCGTTTTAAATTACTTTTTAATGTATAGCTTTTATTGCATTCTGTACATGTAAATTTTCGTTCAGGTGATCCACCTACAACAAATTGAATTGTTAGTCAATCGAAAGTATTTGAGATGTAAAAAACACTACTGCAAGTCATACCATTGTATCATAAATCCAGGCTTTAAAACGAAATAAAAAGCAAACTGCTACAAATAAAAAGAGAAAAATTATTATAATTATTGGATTCAGATTCAATCAATGGGAACAAACTTTATTCAAACCGTATTGTTTAGAATACAAAACTAGCCTATGTAACTGGTAACAAGTTTTTCATATAAATAGGAATTAAATATTATTAATTTAAGTAATTAAATATTAAAAAATACTAATTGGCGTAATCAGACTTAATTAAGACATAATCTTGTAGAAAAATAAAAATTAAGATTCTGTCAATATTGTTTCCAATAATGGATACATATGCTTGTTCTTTATATGCATCGTAAGATCATATTTGTGTTTAAACTTGCGCGTGCATGAAGGACACGGATACATCGGTTCTTTGCCGCATTCGTATCTAATATGACGACTCAACGAGTGTTTTAAGCGATATGATTTGGTGCAATTGGGACACATAAAAAGTTCATTAAGGGGCAATTCAGGTTTTTCTTTCTTGACCCTTTTGGTTCCCTCGCGTTTTTTAGTAGTATTTGGTTTTTTATTTTCTTCGCTTGATTGGTTAGTAGGCAGCATCGATATCGAGTATGGGTAAGGAATATTTGGGTGGCGTATGTGAATGCGGTTTTCCTGATCGAATTCAATCAAATCTAAAATTGACGGACCTAGAAACAAAAATGACTCCAATTTTAATAACCGTATTGGCTATATTCCGAATTCCCAATCTACGAAATTGAATCTACGCATTTACTCTACGACCTTCATCCATACCTTTAACAACTACAACAAAATATCTAGTACAAAACAGTGTTTTACAATTGATATCTTGATTGCTTGACTTTAATGTTTGTTAATCATGATCGATGCATTTCTGCAATATGTTTTAAAATTTCATTATAAATAGAATGCTTGTAATTGCAGTATGTACATGCATAACGCTGTACATTAGTTGTAGTTTTCTTGCACACCATTTTGTGTTCGTTTTTGAGCAATGGATTAATAAGGAAGTAACACTCTGGACATCTTATTGTATCCTTAGGTGTTTTCAGTTTTGCTTTTTCACAAGCTAAAGGTTTCTTCAGAGGTGGCACTAAGTCCGCCGTCTTCATGTTCAAGAATAACTTCATCCTTTCTTTAGAAACTGTATGTCGTTCCAAACGTCGCAACAGCGGAGGCTTCGAAACTCTACAGCTTGGGGCGGTAGTTACAACAGCTTGCGTCCGTTTTTCTTCCTTCACCTTTACTCTATTCATTTCGTTGTAAGAATCAACGTCTACTATTGGATTTGATAAGTTTTTCTCGGTTTTTAGAATATTTCCTTTTGTGGTAGTTTGGTTTTCTAACTGATCATCCATCAAATGTTCGTCCTTTGGCTTAACAAGAACATTGTTAAGCAGAATAAAATCTAAAATGATATTTTGTTAGTAAATGGTCGTATTATTTACAGCAATAACTAATCATTATTGTATAATTAGAACAAATACCCTATCATACCTTTTTGCGCTACGTAAAAATCAAAATTATTGCACTTGTTATTAAATAAAATCCACAAAAAAATAAAAGAAAACAAAGTCTAATATTCATGTTATTGCCTAGCAATAATTTATATTTCAATATATATAATATTCAATATTATAAAAGGTATATATAACAATGTCTTCATTTATAATCCAAAATAATATGTATAGAAAATCTTCATCTTCACAATTGCAAAAACCTAAAATATTGTTCTGGACTTTTGTAAACAAAAAATCTATTACATTGTAAATAGTGTACATCATTATGCAAATCAGGAACTTGGCGTTACGTCTCTATAACTATTACAAAATATGGTATAATCACAATTATTGTTCGCAGTATGAGTATTATAAATTGAGTGTGGTAGTAGTTGTAGGATTGAAATATTCTTCATAACCAATTATTTAAACGTATGCGTGTCTTTAAAAGGATCCCCTCACCTTTCATAATTTCATTTTTTTATCTTAACACCTAATAAAGCAATTGAATTTTCTTTATTATTCTCTAAACTAAAAATAAATAGTACCAAAGCGGATACCATTTTTCAGAATGATTCAGAATCAAAACAAAATAATTTCAAAACAAGTCTATCGCTTGCAACTCTCAGAGATAGAAGAATAAAATAAACTATATTCATATTGCCACCTTTTTAAAGTCAACTAACATGATAAAACAGAATTATAAGCTGCCTTTGCTTTTCAATCATTTTAAATATATAAATTTATATATTACTTATGTAAAAAATAATCTAACCATTACCTTAGAGGATATTAAATATTTTGAATTTTTCTGATTTCAATTATCATTTTTGCCACCTATCAACCAAAAAGCAATCAACATAAAGCAAGTGCAACTTATATACATTTCTTTGAAACTTGTATACTTGCAATAGTATAATTACCTTATTATAGCAACAATTAACTTAAATCTATGTTTAGTGTTCGCGAGCTGGGTCACAAACAGAAATAGGTAACGTATCTGATACCAAAACAATTATGTAAAAGGAACAATTAACATTCTGAGGCACATGCTTAGGTAAACGTGTATAAAAATATCACTATAGCATCATTTACAAATATAAAAATATTGTCTTGATCTGTCATCGATTGTGTGGTATTTCCTCTTCCCTTATATCCTTTACCACCCAAATATATCACAATTTCATTACTTAAACATGTCATTCCTTTAATAGTTTAATACCAGTTTGATCCTGGTAAAATAATCCAACGTTAAATTCGCTCTCTAAATCTATATATATGCTTGGATGGTGGAATAATACGTTATATAAAATCGGCAGTATAAGTTCAGTCGGAATAGTGAACTGTCTTTTTAAGGCACTCGTAACTCGTTTGATAAAACAGCAAGAACTTACATTAACTCTATATATCCAACTAATGGTCATGATCTGTTTGTTCTCCGTGTAAATGTGAACAGCCATAAAATAGAAAATTAAATTATGATGTAGAAAATGGAAAATCGGTATAAATGCGCATTCTTAGTTTGATCACAATTACTTGTCATCGTCCTGCTGAGGTACGTCGGACGACTCAGATTTAATGTCCATCTCTCGTTTCACCACTGAATAATCTATTTCCTTGTGCATTCTCTCCATATGCCTAGCCATGTGCATTTTCTGTTTCGCTTTATACACGCAGTAAGGGCATTTAAACTGCGGCTCCTTGCCGCACTCCCACTTTTGGTGATTTCGCAATGAACTCTTCAGCTTATAAACTCGCCCACACACACTACAACTGTAGCCAGCACCAGGCTCGATTTTAGGCGATGTAGATTTGGGAAGTTTTATTGGCAATGGTGAAGATGCAATTGATTGAATCATTGACTTTTTCATACTTTCACGCATTAATATCATTGGTAAGGCCAAATGCGCTGGCCAGTTTTCCCATGGTCTGGTCACACGCAAATCTTGAGCTGAAAAAATACGCACAATTAGTATCGGTTCAGTAATCTTTTATTGATTTCCATATAAATTAGCTTATAAAAATAATGAATAATAATGCGTAAGAACTAATAATAAAGATGTATATAAATAAAAAAGCGACATTTTTGACATGTAAATTATAACAGTGATGTATGACTTGGAGGAAATAATATATACAAAATAGTGTTAATTAATTTGGTGATGATGTGAATGCATAAAACAACGAATGAAAAAAATGATGGTTTACATAAAAAAATTAAAAAAAGTAACTAACAAAATCACTTATAAAGTGTAAATTTTCCATTCTTGTAAAGTCCTTGAAATTCATATTGCACATCGCCTCCACCAAATAAAAACCAAACATATTAAATCATGGACGTTCTTTAATCGTGATGTGAAAAGTAAAAGAATATACAAAGAAATATTTAATATCCGCAAAATAATAAAAAATATGCTGTATAAATTTATAATTATTCTAAACAAATTAAGGTATAAAAAAGACGAATATGAAAGAATAATTTTACCGTGCTAACAAACTCTCATAAAACCTGCCCTACGAAGAATTAGTCTGAATCAAGATTTATCATTAAAATATTTGAATTTATATTTAACAATTTGAAAACTTGAAATAAGCTTTCAAAAATATTGGTCCTCACATTGGTAACGTCATAAAAATCCCAATCGTCGTCTAAATTTATATGTAATTAACATATATATTCTGTTAGGACAGGTTTTACTTATTTGGCGTAGATTAAAAATTAACAGAAAACATAATAGAATGAATATTAAACGAAGTTACAATTGCAGAATTAACTAATTGTAATTAATACGTTATATCAAATATACTATATATACAAACGGTGCCTGGTTGACTCCTCTCATCCAAAATATACTTATATCAATATCAAAACTTGTAAAAGACTGCCCCATAACGTACTCGCATTTGCAAAACTAGTATTCTGCAGCTTCTTGTGATAACTCGAGCTTTAGATCTTGTTTAAGATCTTCCTTAAACTCCTCTTTCATATCTTGCTTATTGACGGAAGACAAATTCATTCCAGGATTATTCTCTTCAAGTATGCCAATCATATCTTTGTGTTGCCGTTTTATGTGGCGAATCTGGTGCGATCTACGTTTACACTTTTGCGGGCAAAATGGACACTGAAATTGCGGCTCAATTCCACATTCATAATTCAAGTGCCGCTGAAGTGAATCTTTTCGAATATACGTTCGCTCGCACTGCGTACATTTAAAATTACCCCTAATTCTATTATACACTTGTTTCTTTGGTGGTTTGTCCGCCACTAAAAACCAAGGACTATTTGTAAATTCTATTTCCACTGGTTCGTATTCGGTCAATTGGATTGCCATGGGAAGGGCTGAAAATACACATTATTAGTATAAAACGGGTGGGTTGAGTCTTAAAAAATTAATTTAATAGTATTTTGAAACCTATGCTACCACCAAGTAACTACTTACAGAACAATAATAAATGTTAAATTTTTAGTGTAAACTTCATTTGTTATTTAATGTAAAATTACATGTTGCATAAAATGATATTCAATTTACATTTATTAATATCCACATTATGGCTTTATATCGTATGTGTTTGAAACAATATTAAAGCAAATATAACAAATTATCTTCTTAATACACACATAATACTTATTGTTGAGAATAATAATGTTTTGAGATCATGTGCAAATTCAAATATCCAGCTTTTTGCGCTCTGAATGGACAATATTTACAGGCATACTTTGGCACTTGTCCACATTCATGCACCACGTGCCGCCAGTAACAAAATTTCCTCTTGTAAACTCTGCTACACTTGTCGCAATGATACATGCCATCTTTATCTTGCACATAATGTACTTCGGCTTTATATCCTACAATACAAAATTGTAATTAACAAATTCTTACTTTGAAACTGAATTGTGTCTAGCGAAACATTACCACAAGTCATCCTTTTAACTTAACGTTTCATGCTTATATTAATAAAATTGCTTATTCAAATTAATCGTAAAAACACTTTAAAATCTCTTTGAAACATTTAAAAACAAATGAAAGTTCTATGTAAAATACGGAATAACTTATTTATCTTTTGAATGGACTTGACTTATATGCCTAGTTAAATGATATTTCCGACGGAAAAGATGTAAGCATATTGGACACTGATAAGCGGGTTCAATGTCCAAACATTCAGTCTTTAAATGTCGCCGAAGATGCCTTAGGTTTTTATAACTCCTTGTACATTGGTGGCAACGATAACGTGTTTCTCCTGTTTTCAGATCAAGTAAAACGCAATCCCTTTGGTGTACCCGAAGTTGGCATTCTAACTTAAAACTTGTTAAACAATTACCGCAAGTAAATTCCTTTTTTGGTAATGGCTTTTCTGTTTTTATCGGACTAGTATTTTCTTTCATGCTACTGTAATTGAAGAATTGAACTTCAAGGAAATGCCGAGATTGTTCAGGATTTTGGCACATTTCTGAAAAACTTAAACCGATTAGAATTCTGCTGATAAGCTTAGCATTTTGCTACGAATACTCCCAACAAATCACTACCCTATCAAATACAACTTTTAATTTTTATAACCGAGAAAAAAGTATAATGACCACCTTTGCTGACAATCATATAAAACTACATTAGAAATTTTAATTACTTTTTAAGCTGTTAAATTTTTCAAGCCATTTCGGCAAGCACACCCTTTTCGGCATACTGTTATAAAAACCTTTTTCAATGAATGTAGGCTCAAGTTTTCAACGAAATTCGCGCATAGTTAAATTATCTTAATGTTCCAATAGATTTTAATCTTTGGTGTGAGTTATTCTGAAGAGACTTTGAATGATTGTCAATTTTATGGAAAGGAACCTGTCATATTAATCACTCATGTAGTGGTATTTATGGATATGTTGCACAAACAAAGCAGTGAAGAGTCAAAATCGTACTGAACCATAGAAATAATCATAAATACCACCACCTTTGAGAAAGGTACTCACCAACCATGTATATTCGGTCATCTCAATTTCAAAATTTATATAAAGAATATACATAGTTGACAAACATTGTAGTGAGGTAAATAAAACTCAACACAGTTCATTTTTGTTGCAATTGTATTCAATCTTTTATAATTAAAATGAATGATCAAACAATATTATGAAAGCATTAAGTGAATGTACAAACATATCTCTGATATAAAGTCTCTTTGAGCAAGATAATATGGAATCTGAAAGTGAAAACATAATTCCCAAAAAATGAATGTTCATGTCTTGACGTATGTATTTCTTACTACTTTTCTTTAGTTGAAAACCTAAAAGATATTCCCACCGCCTCCCAGACCAATATTGCAAAAGCAAACAATGGCCTGCTTACCAAATTTACCTATAAAAGAACATAATGGAAAATATTTAATAGACATAAAAAAACACATAACAAAATTAGGCGTATATTGGCAGAAACCACCAATACACAAAATATCTGAAGAGGATTTCACTAATAACACGCACATATACTGTTAACTAACAGTAAATAAATATCACAATTCCTACAATTGTAAGAATCAAAAGTTTGGAAAAACGGTATTATATAAAACAATAATACCAAGTAAAAATACGACACATTGATGTTAAAAGAAACACCAATGTTACGTATGTAATTAGCCTTAATAAAAATCATATTAAAGCTGGTTAAAATTTGAAGAACAAACTAGCACAACCGCGCATATATTCCCTGTATGTTTCCACTAAACTTCACTGCACACTTTCGCACAGTCACATCTACCAATAAAAATGTAACAAAAGCAACAAAGTAATTACTTCAGTACATAACATTGGTACAGAAAACATAGAACGTGAAAATATAAAGTAATTTTCAGTTCTATTAATATTAACAGTTATATATAAGTAATATAACTGTGAAAATGATAAAAATTGTTAAGAGTTGAAGGTAAGACACCTTCAAGTAAATTTACAACAATACAAAGCATGCAAGTTTTTCAAAGATCCAGTTAGATAAGATAGGATATTTAGACAGAAGGCCAACATTATTATACAAATGCTATCAACAAACAAGCTACTCTTCGCGCGATCAACTCGTGTGTCATTGTTGGCAACTTGTTCATTGACAACACCACAAAACCCAAAACATTGGTATATCATGGCAAAATCAGAATGTATTCTACTTTAAGTAACACCACGAATCTATCATAGTTTGATCCGAATATATACAAATCATTGCCTTTTAACCAAATGTCTCCCGTTTCCTACCTGCCTGCATGATCACTGTATTGGTCCAGCACTGTTTCAAGTAAACAAGAACTGTCCTTGCACATAAGAATATCGCAAATGTTGCACAAACTTATCACTCATTGAAGGGGAGGCGGCAAAATAATATAACTACCTACACAAGCCGTTTGAATGAAAGCAAATGAAACCAACTTATAATAATCAGTGAATGATAACTCAAGGTGTTAAATGTGATGTTGCCATGAAATATACCAACCATATAACTCAAACACCAATCTACAACAAATAATTATTCCCGAACATTATGATTCTAGCAACATTCAAGCGAGAATCCACAAAGTAATGAATCCTGCCTGTGAACTTTTTCAAAGGAATAACTTCTTTGTTGTACAGAAGTATGTGAGCCCCTTTGATAAAGTTGAAAAATCCTACCTTGAGAGTCGCGATGTGCGCCAACGGCTTCTTGGGCGGCCAGGAACACCTCATCTTGTCCTTGATTTCCCATATGCCATCCAAAACCTGAAACCAATTCATGGTCAACAATGCCATTTCACTAACGTTACATTGTTGCGTCTTTTTGCAACAAATTATACCTTGACCAGATCCTTCACCAACGTTGCCATGACTAGGCCCAGCACCGTCATCCATTTGTTCCATGTTACTTAGCTCCTCCTCGTCCAGTGTTAAATCTTCAATACTATCTTCGTTTGCATCCTCCACGTACTCAGACTTTGGTTCTAGCATCAATTCAGAGTGTGTATCTAACTTGACTTTAGGAACTTGTGGGTCAGACTCCGTCGCTTTCATATGCCTCGTCATAATATCTTGTTTGGTATCTACTGTTTCAGGCACATCGGTTGCTTTTGTTGCGGGTGTTATTGGAATGTGTTGGGCGGGTGCGCTTTGATGAGATTCAGAGGAATTTGACGCATCGTGATTATTTTCTATTTCTTCCGCACTTCTTCTGCGGGCGCGCTTTCGTCGTCGCGGACCCGGCGATTGTGAGCCATCCCGCGCATTCTCATCTAAGTCCTCCCTTCGACGATGTTCTATTGTCAGACCTTGCACTTTCGGTAGACTCGGTGGAGGACTTTTGGCTGGAGGAGGTGGAGGAGGAGCTTTTCTCGTCTCTGTCTCGCCTTTTCGGTTATCTGATAAACCTTTGATTTGTAGGGACTCTGCAGCTTTCAGTAATGCACCTAATTGATCCTGCGAAATATTCACTTCGCCTCTGTACATGTAGTCCATCATTGCTTTCAGTTCTTGATATTTAATGTCTTTTAAAATAAAAATTGGATGTTTGTCATAGTTTTGTGCCAGCAATGCCTATTAAAAGAGACATCAAATTCGAATTAATAATAATATTCATACAATAGAATTAGAACAATTGATTAGTTGTAACCAAATGAAAACTCACTTCAAAATATGGACTACATGCTGACAACACCACTTTGTGTGCATTGAGGTATTTGCCCTCTGCTGCTAATGTACAATCAACTAAAGTTCCATTTTCGAGAAGAGTATCGAAAACGGCGATCAACGTTGACTGATGATTATTCCACCTTAGACAGAACTGCTGATCGTCATCCATTATGTCCCTGCAATTGCATCAAAATGTTTCATTAAACATGCGCGTATGCAATTCAGAAAAAACACAAGCACATGTAAGCAGCGCACACCAACGCGGCAGACGTATATTGAGAACACTTTTCAGAATAAATTTTGAGGTAAATAAACTTTAGAAAAGTGGAACTCCTATGTGGCAGAAAGCCTGAGGCCAACAACTGTAAATTCGTCACTTCAGGGTGGGGCAAGGGAAAGCCAAGCGTTGGAACGAAGCAACAATGGCCGCTTTTCCGACCAAATGGTGAAAAATGGCGATACCACAAAATGGTATACCATTACGTTTACTGGGTAGCGCACGTATTCAACACCGAAAATGAATGACCGCTCGCACTAGATGACGCATGCAAACGATTTTCTTGAGATATAAGCACGCTTATAGTAGTGCAAAAAAGCTCGTCAGAGCTTGTTCAGCATGCCGCATTTCGTGCTTCGACACGTTCGCCGCCCCGTAAACCGACATGCAACAACTTCAACGTAATGAAAATATGATATAATTGTTAAATTACCTATTTTGGCACGAGTTTGAACTATATCACAATAATTTTCACTTATAATTTTCTATCTTTATGAGACGAGGACAAATGTTGTTCGATGCTGGAATGGTTTTACTGGACTAAACGCCACCGGTAATTTTCGTCGTTGCTGGCTAGTGCTGTGAGCCTCAAAGTGGCCGAAGCGAAGCTCTTATGACGTCACAATTGCTGCGCTGTAGCATTGAGCGCACGTTGGTAGTATGGCAGCCAATAACAAGTCTTCCTTTTGACGCTTAACCATGCAAGGGGCAAGGGGAAAGTATAGTGCTTCGTCGAGACACCTTCATCCGATACGTTCGGCACAGTGGACCGACCGCTCAAAGAGTGAGAGGTCGGTGAAAACTTCAACGAGAGAGAGATCGTTGAAGATGAAGAGAAGAGAGCATGAATTTGATCCACAACAAAATAGTGAGCCCGTCTCTCCTAATCGTACGGTCCGTTTTCCACGGTCGTCGTATATTTTGCATCCGTTTCTTGTTCCCCAATATATTGCGTGCTTAATACCTCAAATGACTGTTCTCCTGTAGTAATCGTTCACAATTCGCAGGTAAGGCTTGTATACCACACATACGGCTTGCAAGCGCAGTGTCGACATATATCAAAACACTCACATTCTATTCCATGCAAAATTACAAACTGAAGACTGATAGTAGACAAAGACTATTGACAATTATTACACAATTCACGATCACAACTCTCTTTATTTCGATCTGTCACTGTCGGCAGGATACTGAACATGTTTCAGCTCTATCGGAAGTCCTTTATGTAACATAACCTGTACAATTAGAAGGCGGCCTAGAACGGGCTGGAAGAATTTCAAATTTAAATTCGCGCCATTCTCCCACGCACTTAACAAGTTGTGCTTCGAGCGTGCGTAATTGTAATCACCATCCAGCTCATCGATGCGATTAACAACTTGTTAATACTTGATTGATTGAACAAGTGAATGAAAATACACATTGTTTTATTAAGACTTTATTTGACGTTTTAGATATTGGCACTTTTATGTACTTTTTAAGAAGAATACAATGTGATTTGAAAAGTAAATCGAGGCGCATTGAAAAATACGTAACAATTTTGTGTTGAGAAAAGTCCAGGGAATAAAAATCTATAGAAGGTTCTCTCCTGCTTCTGCAGTACTCAAAGTAGTTAGGAGAGCAGACAAAAGAATCGAGAAACATATAAACGTAACGAGACGACGAAGAAGAGGAGAAGAGGCAGCAAAAAAGAAAATGCGGTTTAGTGCGGAACTCGGCGGCGAACTGCAATGCGAAATACGAGCAGAAAAATCTAGCCTTTTTCGCTTTATTTTCTTTTCTTTCCCGTTCTATCCTCCGCTTCGACGTCGGCAGCAACTTGCTTGTTGCCATCCGTCGAGTAAGATTTCACCGTTTCAACTTTTCTATTTGGTTCCGAGACGCAACTGCCTCTGGTATACCGAGCGTGGCGTGCGGCGGACCGCCAACGTTTATGGAAAAATGTGTCAGCGGTGAAAGGCGCTTAATTTTCTATTAGCGCATACCGATTGGCGCGAGCAGTCTACAAATTTTGGCAGTGGAGAATTTTTTGGAAAGTGGCAAGCATCCGCAAGTGCGCCGCCGGCGACGTCCCTGGCCTGACTTGTCTGTCAGCTCACAGCACATCGTAACTTTTATGTGAGCGGAAAAGACATCGTCATTCGGCTGCGAATGAAATAAACTTTTTGCGCGTACACTTTGTTGAATGGCTTTTGCGCGAAGAACCTCCGCTCGAGTGCGAATGGAAACACAGCACGTCGCCGTCGTTGTTTGATCGCAAGGAGGAGGCAAAGGAAAGACGAGAAGAGCGCCGAGAGCGGCTACAGCAACTCGAAAAGGGAATACGATCGTAAAACGAAAGCACGAAAGCATCAAGCAGCAGCAACTTTTGTGTAGTTCGCCTGCTGCTTGCTCTGCTCTTCTTGCTTTTCCTCGGTCGGGTGTGCAAGCAAGGAGAAAGAAAAGATGCAGACAAAAACGAGTAAAATCAATATGAAGGAGATGGAAGAAGAAAAAAGGCCAAGACAAGGCAAGGCAAGAGAGGACTTGAGGATCGGAATAGTCTTTTCGCCAAGCTGAATGCGCTGCCGCCAATGTGATGTCGACGTTCCATTGCAATTTTCTCTTTTCTTATATTCTTCGCCTAGCTTTCAGTTCTTTTAGTTCCACGTTCGTTACAACGGCGATCCGTTGCTGCCGCTGTTGCTGCTTATCCGGGCCGCGCGCTTCGCGGTATCCACAAGTCGTCCGCACCTGAATAGGTGGGTTTTTCAAAATACAACACACTGACACACGTCATGCATTTAAGATTGCGCCAGCCCAGGCAGCCAGCCATGGAGCGAAATGCGCGCGGGAGTTTTGAAAACCATTTCCGCCACCCACGTACGCGCAGGCAGATAATCGGTTGGAGGTTGGTTGAATGACGGGTCTCCTCTTGCTGTTGCAGCATGTCTGGGCAACACTACGTCCTGCGATGGAACAACTACCAGACGAACATGACGTCGGTGTTCCATCAGCTGCTCCAGAACGAGGCGTTCGTCGACGTGACGCTCGCCTGCAACGACTTGTCCCTGAAAGCACACAAAGTAAGTTTTCTCTGAACACTCCACTCCTCTACCGCCGCCTGACAAGCGTTGCTTGCCTTTGCATTCAATGTAAGCACGCATCAGCGTGTATCCAAGCCGGTTTGCGGCTGTCGGTCGCACCAAAGGGGGCATAAGCGCCTTTGTGGTCTTTCTTCTCCCCATGCCCAAACCGTGCGCAGGCAGCCCCCATTATCAGACCCCAATTTCCTTGTGTGCATCGCTGTACCCATCGCTGCCAGCCGGCTCTTTCTTGCTGCCTGCTTGCTTGCCTGCATTCTCTGGTCGAGTTTCTTTGGGCTTCTTTCCTTGCGCGGCCCCTCGTGCCTGCTGCAGCCGCCAGCTACTATTATACTCTTTTCTCTCCTCGCCCTACCAACGTAACGTATTTTGCCAGATGGTATACCAGCCTGCCAGCCGGGCTGGCGAGGGCAACGATTTCTAGGTACGGAGGGCAATGGAAAATTCTTGTCACAGCCGCCGTTGTCTAACGAGTACGGCTTGATGCTTGGCAGTCAAAAAAGGAAAATCGTAAGCATTCCATGGGCCAAGGCCAAACGAACGAGGGTACCAAGAATAAATTTTATATAGTCACTTGAAATACCCACATCTCAAAACTTTCCTTAGGAAAATACAGTAATTATTAGAAAAACAATTCCGAATGCAAACAATACGTATTATGCTTTGAATGTAACATAATATAAAAATTTTGAATAAACTTATTGTTTTTCACATTTTTGTTTGTTCTGATTTATTTCAATCTCTTTCAAACGCCAAGCCGTACGAAATCTCTGTGAACGTTCAAATTTAATTTGTAATTCGTCAAATTAACTTGTATTGAGACTTATTCAACGTTATTAGAACGTGTGATTTTTAAATGTTGCTTCACGTTTAACGCTCATGCTGATGAAAAGACTGCGAGAAGCAATAGAAAGTGCGAAAACCAGTTTGATGACCTATCTCAAAATTTTGGGTTGTCATGTCGATGTGGCGATTCTTTCACCGCGACCAACGTTCGTTTCGCGAATATTCGCACTGATTGAGCACGAGTGAAATACATTGAGCAATTAATTCGCATAGCGTTACGTTCGTTCGGTACGTTATTTGACAGGCGTGTTTCGTAAGGAGTTTCACTCGCATATTCAGATTCGAAATCTCGCTTGAAATTATGATATCGATTTTCTTTCAGGTTGTCTTGTCGGCATGCTCATCCTACTTTCAAAAACTACTCATGGAGAATCCTTGCAAGCATCCGACGATCATCATGCCTCAAGACGTTTGCTACGCGGATCTCAAGTTCATCATCGAGTTCGTCTACAAGGGGGAGATCGATGTATCCCAGTCGGAGCTCCAGGTGAGAGTTCACTCGAGATGAACGTAATTCTAGCCGTAATCGAAGGTCAATGCATTTCGAACAGGCTGTTATCACTCGAAAAAGTATATAAATGAAGTAACTTGTAAGTATTTTGTCAGCAAGCCTGTGCGCTTTTCATGCTCTACGCGTGAAATTCAGATAGCCAGCTATTGATATTTGATCGGAGACTTGAAAATCATAAGCACTCTCGATTTTTCATCGAGCACTTGATCTCTAATTATAATGGAATTTTATGAATATGTTGATATTTTACAAATAGACCAGCCAATCGGTGATAAGGGCATGTATTTGACTTGCTGTTATCACAGCGTTCGATGATATTCCGCCACTTTGAATTGTTCTCGCGGCACGAATGACATCTGGAAGTTGTTCGGAGAATTGTTTTTTTACCACAGTGGAACGACTGCAGATGGCGCTTTGTAGTTCAAAATCAATACCGCCAGCAGACGCCGCTCGTGAAATAAAGATTCTAATTAATAGACTGCAATCGCAGGATTGAGGAGAGCGGTAGTGCTGGCGAGGCAAATTGATTAGATGCGCCGCCGATTTCTCATGCACTCGCTCGCCGCCCGCTCGGCGAATGTCCGCCATTTACATTTAGAACAATTCGAGTGGAAAATCGCACGCGAGCGCATTTGCTGTAAGTATGTATAAGTTCTCTTTGATTTAGTTTTTGCAAACAAAAACGTTTATTCGTGGCAGCCAAAAAAATGCACGTCGCAGGGTCAATGTTTGGCAAGACAATAAGCGTTTTTGTCTTACTTTTGATATGGAACGAACAGCGTGATTGCTCACTATAAAAATCAATCGGTAGGTGTTTCTGTTCAGTTTCTATCACTCACGGTCGTTGTCAGACTTTTTACCAATAGCCACTACTGCATCTAGAATGTCATAAAAAACTTTGCATTTTTAGAGAAATATCAATATTTTTGGTAACAGCAGCGTGCGCTCCCTGAAGAATATATTTTACGATCAAAGTTTTAAACAGCACATAACTTTAGCGTGCTCTGAGTCGTCGAAAGGAAAATGAAAATGTGAAATCGTAAAGCGTAGGCGAATGAATCTAGGTCAAGATTTTGCTAACTGGGAAGAAAGGCGTGAAGAAAATGTTTATCTTTTGTTGTTTTTTTTGTGGTTGCATCTTTTCACTTTTTTACTATATTTTCCTCATATGAGACATACATGACTGGAATTATGAATTGAAAATCTTAACACTTGCAAAGGAAGTGTTAAATGCATCAATGCGCTTAGAGCGGTCTGGGAATATTTTGCGGAAGTTCGGTGAACTTTTCACGTAGTTCATAAGGATGCGGAGCGCATACACACGAGCGGTGCTTGAATGGGTAGAATGTACGTCGCGCAAAAACCCCAATTAAGCCGAAGTTGTAGTGCGTGCGCCGAGCATTTCTCGATCTACCGCGGCTCGAAGCATCCCCGTTGTAGGCTGTGGAAAAGGGTCCAGTCTTAGTTCGCGCTCAGTGCTGAAGGTCGTCGAGGTCAACGAGTAAGTACCTTCGTTCACGCGGTGCGTTCTACTGGCTTGGCTTTGCTGACAAGTGTGGGAGTGCACTACATATACATGGCATAGTGCGACGTTACGTTGGGTGCATGCTTGCACTTTCATTCGGAAATAGTTTTGCTCGGTACACGGAAGTCACTCACTTTCCAAGAGTGAGTACACTGCGGCACAGATCGCAGATATTTCGTGAGCGAGCGAGCGCATACAGCAACACAAGTGCATGCGAGGGCGGATACAGCGACGGGCGCGCAAATGGCAGTGAATGTGTGCTGCTCGTAAGCCTTCTGCTTCTGCTGCCGTTGCTGCTGCTTCTGCTGCATGCATGCAACGATGCGAACGAAGCGAAAGAGAAACAGCGAACAAGCGCACGGTCGGTGCTAGCTGTCTGTCTGTCCCGTTGCAGGTCTCTTCGTCGCGCTCGCCTACCTGCTCGCCGGGCTCGCTCGCCACTCACCTCTCTTGTAACGGGCAGGTGTATTAACAGCGTCTTTGTTTTGTTCCCCATGAACATTTCGTTTTCTCCATTCTTCCATCTTCCATGTTTCTTCATGCCCGCTCGGCCAGTGCATCGCGCGTTTATTTTTGTACTGTACATGTTCAGTTCGCTACAGTAGTGCAGTTTTTTCCGTAGCTTGTGTGTGCGCTTTTCCTTTGATTTTTATTTTTTCTGTTCATAGTAACAACATCTACAATATTATTGCGTAGGTATTTTTTTTGCATCAGTTGTAGAGCGAAGTTGCGATTAATTATGCGGCCATTTTTAATGATTCCGCAGGCGACTGCTGTGCTTGCCGCAGCCAGCCAGCCGTTCGATTTTATTTCAGCGATTTTTGTGTGCAATACCCGGCGAGCGCTTCGCTTCCTTCTACTCTACCGACAACGTTGGCTTGAGCATTTTTTGCTACCGCCTCTCTGCCCCGAGTGTGCACATAGCAGACAATTCCGGGTTTCTAATCTGGGGGGTTGCCTGGCAAAGCCAGCGCGCGGCGGTGGTGGCGGCAGCGGCTCTGGGGCACGCACTGGGGGAAAGTGATGCGGTGTGTCTGGTCCAATCAATACGGGTTCAAGGACGCTCCTAACTACGTATCTTTCATTTCCTTACGCGTGCTCATTCCCTATACGGGCGCTATTCGTTCGTAATAAACACGCGACACATATCAATGTTGTTGGCGTTGGTGGCTGGCCTGCCCCTCGTCGTGCAGCAGCAGTTATTATTTTTTCACGTTTACGTTGCGAAAATTATGCGAGCGCCGCGAAGTTTGTTTGCGTCGTGACGCCGCGCGGCGTTCATCAGCCCCCTAGCTCGTTGGTTCATTCGTTCGGTCATCGATAACTTATTCCGTTTTTGCCGCCTCTCGTAGCACGTTTATAGATTTATTAGTCTTTACGTTCGTCCCTCGCTGGTCGATGTCTGTAAATTCAATTACATTCGTTTTAGTCGCTGCTGAAGACGGCCGATCAGTTGAAAATCAAAGGATTGTGCGATACACCGGACGAACAAGTGTATATCGGCGAGAACTCTTCGCAATTGATCAGCACTGACTTCTCCAAGATACGTCGTCTGTCGTCGCCCAAGCATCACACTGCCGACACACGGAAGACGAAGTGTAAGAAGAGCGACCGCCAACAGAAGGAAACAGATGCAACAACCGCACAGAGTGCAAGTGGCGCAGGTGACGAATTGCATTCGCATGCTAATGAAGCCAAAGAGGATGAAAGGAATACAGCTCTAAGTGATGATGATAAAAGCAGGAAGCGTCTGAATACGGATCAGAATATACTGAACATGAGCAGTAATGCTCTCTTGACTGGGCAGGTAAGTTTCTCATGACGGCCCTGTGCTGGAAATATAAATTCTATTAGTATTATATTTTGGTTTGATTTTAGTTGCTGTTTTCGCAATTCGGTGTCGATAATGAAGATTTCTCACCTGATCCGCCAGCCCCAATGGCTATTCCTGTCGGTCATGTTGATATGCAAGAACATTCACCGACAAGAACACTGTTAACGAATTCGTCACTTCACAGAACTGATCTCTCAAGTAATTATTGACATTATTCCTTTTTCACTGCGCACTAAGTACTCGTATCTTGTAGATTCTCATATTAAGAATTCAGATATCAAACGAGAAATAAAATTCGAAACGTTACGTTCATCTTACACTTCAGAATCGCTTTTGGACATAGACAGCCACATGTCCGCGCATTCAATGGACAGCCACGATGGAGGTGATCCCAACCATCACACCACAATGATGATAACACCAGAGCTCACAAGTTTAATGCCTTTAGGATCTATGAGTGATCAAAGTACAAAATCCAACGGGCATTCCGAGCATTCCCATAGCTCCAGACATGGGGGTGGACCCAAAACTTGGACGCAAGAAGATATGGAACGCGCTTTGGACGCGCTACGAAATCATAACATGAGTTTAACTAAGGTATAACAACACGCTTAACATATGTTATAAAATATTTAAACAAATGTATGCAGGCATCTTCTACTTATGGAATTCCGTCAACTACCTTGTGGCAAAGAGCTCACCGGTTGGGCATTGATACACCAAAGAAGGAAGGACCGACGAAATCTTGGACTGAAGAAAGTTTAAATTGTGCTTTGGAGGCTTTGCGAACAGGGACAATTTCTGCCAACAAGGCGAGCAAAGCGTATGGTATACCTTCCAGTACACTTTATAAAATTGCTCGACGCGAAGGAATTCGTCTGGCAGCTCCCTTCAACGCAGCACCAACAACATGGACGCCTGAGGATCTTGAGAAAGCGTTAGAATCCATTCGCTCTGGGCAAACTTCGGTTCAAAGGGCGAGCACCGAGTATGGCATTCCAACCGGAACACTTTATGGCCGGTGCAAACGTGAAGGTATTGAACTATCACGATCGAATCCCACTCCTTGGTCGGAGGACGCTATGGGAGAAGCTCTGGAAGCAGTTCGCCTTGGTCACATGTCTATAAATCAAGCTGCAATTCACTACAACTTACCCTACTCGTCCCTCTACGGCCGGTTCAAACGTGGAGCAAAGTATGATTCCGACTCGACTGATATTAATGTGGATACCCACTCTCAGCATGAGCCACCGCCTTTGATGATGGACTACACGAATTCGCATAATTCCCAAGTACAATACCACAATCACGCAAACAGCTGAAACAAATCTCATTAGTATTTTAATTCTTATCATTGACATTCTTTCTTCATTTGCTATGAACATTAGTTGCATTTGTTTTGCAATAACGTGTTTTAATTTATGACATATTACGCTATATTTTGCAACGTTCATGTCTTACATATAGTTGACAATGCGTCCCAATGTGATATATTTTTCAGGGACATGATATGAACAATAAGTGTTATTTAGCCAAACATTTACTTTAGTTTCTGCCACTTTGGTACTACATATGATTCATAGTTATTGTAAGAATGTATGTGTTATAGAAATGGATGAATTAAACAGATGTTCAAAATGAAATTTGTCATCAATATTTCGATAACTAGTTAATATAGTTAGGTATACCGCATTTGTTGACGAAAACAGGAACACTTCAGTTACTTGCAGTTTGCATTAGGTAGTTATCAGTCATAATCAGTATCATTTATGTAAGTGTTCTTCGTTCGTTAAACATGAACGGTACAAGTATGTATGCAATGTGATGATACAATTTAAGCATTCAAACCAAACAAACGCATAGATATTCTTAACAAATAGGTGCAATACGTACTCTGGCAGTTCAATTGACTGGGTAGAATTTTTAACGTTGTCAGTATTCAGTTGATTTTTTATATTTATGCAATTTCCTTTCATAGCTGTATATCCTGGTTTTCTGTACGAAGTTGTTCCGAACGTGGACAAGTAATGTGCCTAATATCGAGAAATATGTGTATTGCATTTAAATATTGTGTATAAGCCGAATAATACAATATAGCCTGTAAATGATTGTAATAATTACGCAGCAATGCACTCTATTACTTAATTTGTACTTAACGTACACACATCTTCACAAAAGATAAGTTTGTTTCATTGCATGTTATATTTGTTTTGTTACGCATATGATATTTATAACCTATTGAAATTATATTTCAATAAAAATGTGTTTATTTCAAAATCTATCACTTTTGTTGCAACTCAGATTAATTTTAATTATTTAGTACAGAAAATAGATATGGTAGAATTAATGTACACTGCTTCGTGTTTTATATGAGGATCTTTTGCCACCCCCAGGCTTTTTTATCATATCTTGGAACAAACTAATACGTTGTGCAACTGTTGGACATGGATTATTTTCCAGAGCTGCATCAGCATAAGCTATAAATAAATTTCTTTCTCTCTCAGTCATTAACTTGAAGTGAATCTTAATGATTTCGTCTATGTCACAATGCTGTATCTTTCCAGCATATTCGTGTTCTGTCAAAGTATCAAGATACAGCAAAGACATAACTTTTGTGAAATAATCATCAATAGATTTTTCCATCAGCATCGACCAATAAGTTTCATAAATTCTCCCAAAAACGTCTGGTTCCTGAAAGAAATGATATTAAAATGATGTCTAAGACTGAAATACATACTTTTACCTTATCATGAAGTAAGCAAATGTATTCAACTTGGCTCTTATACTGTTCACTTGGCGAATCAAACAAGGTGAAAAAATAGCTAAGATATGAACGTTTCGTAGAAACTGATGTCATATTAGAGTATCTGTTGCTGAAACAACAGTCTTCAACAAAAGACATTACAGAACTGCAGTCCCAGGAGTTCCAGTAATCCATAAGTACAAGCTCTATATTGGATACCATGGCCACATTATCATTTACACATTTTTTGTTTGTATAAATAAGTTTTCCCATTGCGACATAAGCCTAAAACTTTCAGTTATAATACTGTTTATAAACCAAAAGATTTATAATACCACATGTTGTACTTCGTCATTCAAAGTAAAAACTTCATTCAAAAATGACCAAAATTCCATCGCTTCTGTTTTCAGTTTACTCAAATCCAAATCATTAGAATCGGTTAATGGCAAATTAAGAAAATCACTTATAAAGCACTGAAGGCGGCAACTAATTAGAGGTTTCAGTATCTAAATAAACAATTTATTTTAAGCTTTTTCTCTAAAGTAAATTAAATACTTACCTCTTCGTTATTTGTGTACGAATTGATTGAAAATATAGTATTGTCGCATTGACCTTGTGGAAAATTATATTCCAACATAATGCTTAACTTTGTTAAACTATCTTTCAATTCAGATTGCTCCGGCAAATCAAGAGTACGTTGTTCACAACTTCGTAGTAGTTCTTTACTGTAGTTTATGTAAGCATCAAATAATTCTGCAAATTCGTTGGCATTTGCTAATCTCTGATAAACAACCAAAATGCTCTTGGCGCATTTAATAAGACAACTCATGAATTTTAAACTTATTTCTGTATCGGAAGTAAATAAAGAAAAACATTTCTGCCAAGTGTTTTTCACATCCTAAAATCAAAGTAAGTTACTGAATATTCTCAACAAAACCTAAACTTACATTTGCCAATTGTCGAAAGTTTATGACTTCGTAGGTAATAAGTGATAAAGATTTAAATATCCATTCAAGAACTATTCCGTCAGAGTTACATGTGGTCATAATAGAGTTCAAATTAGGAAGCAAAATCCTTGCTATTGCATCCTGTTCGCCTATGCCTGGTTGACGGCACATTTCAGTGTCATCTCGATGTGTTCTTTCGAATTCAGTGTATCCATATAATTTAATATGAATGACATTATAGAGGATTTCACTGATCATGCGATATTCAGTCAAAGTTAATGTACCTTCAGTAAGAGCCAGTATTAAGTACATTTCGTTAAAGTATTCACAAGATTTCCATAACGCTTCTGTTATGTACGAATACTTAACTAAAGTCTAGAAATAAAAAATTAAAGTAAAAATGAATATTATTTACATTATACTGACCGTGGCACCAGATGATTCTTTCTCTAATGCATCAGCTAACATTTGCACAACTTTATAACTTTTCATATGCTTGTATGTGAGAAGATGTTCGGCCAAAGCTTGTCCACAAGCTGTAGCAACATTAAGATCTGGATAATGACTATATACTACTAAGAGTTGTAGTGCAGCAGGTACATTTATATTATTCACCCTAAAAATATTAACTTACAAATCTATTGTTAAAAATTAAAAATTGCAATTTCTGTTACCGGTTCTTGAAACCTTTTTCAAAAAACTTAGCAGCAGCTATTTGAATTTCGGAATGTGTGTTATCAATAGAGTCTACAATTATGTTTAATACGGGTTTGAAAAAGTCATTTCCCACGACGTAATATATGTGTTCATGTTCCACAAACTTGGCAAATAAGTTTAGAGTTTGGACTGTGATTAATTTTTGCCCACTTTTAAGCAATGTTATACACAAATCTATGTTTTTTTCGTTAAGGAATATTTTGTCTGCAGCCACGAAACAAACATGAAAATCTTGCGATAGTTCCAAGTAGAACAGTTTGAAGACACTATTGCGGCCTTCACTTTTATAAATGCCATCAATATCATTATTCAACAGAAAATTATCAATTGCAGTGAATTGATTCACCATTTCATCGTTAATCTCTTCTACAGCTGTAATTTGAAGTTTTTTCATGCATAGATACTTGGCAATGCGAAATGCTATAAACAAATAAATTAACTTTTTATCAAAATAAAGTACATGAAATATATACCAAAGACGTAACTTATAAGCCGCAATAAATTTACTGAGCTTTCTGCTAATTGTCTAATAAAGTCCGTAAATTTCGCAAATATCTTTGAAGCTAGCGGTAACAAGTTTGTGTCAGTAATTAGCTTATCAACCAAATGGTAGAAAAAGACATCAATCAAGTTAGATAGCTCTCGAGTATAGGGTGATGCAAAGTTAAATATGCATTTACGGTTCTAAAAAGTATTTTTGATATAATAAACAATAAGTTATAAATATATATGTACCTTTGAAAATTGTGATTCTGCTTCTTTTATTAATTTTTCTGCAACAATTTTATAGTCCTTATATTTGCGGTAGTTAGTTAATGTATCAAATTCAAAAACCAATATATCAGGTATGAGTTGAATAATATCCAGCATTACAACATCAAAATTTTCTTGTATATCATTGATAACAATGTCCACAGTTTGCTAATATGTAATTAGTTAGTTAATTTAATTAAAATGCTACTAAAGTTAAATATGTACTTACGTCTATATTATTATACGAATTAATAATTCTCCCATACAAGCCATTCAAAGTTATTGGTTTAAATTTAGTATAATTGTATCCGCGAGGTTTTGGTTGAACTAATTTACACTTGAGGGTATATTGCTTGCCATAAAACGAAATTTTGTTCATATATTCTGCGAGTAAACTTGCAGCACTACTAGCTGAAAGAATACTCGATGCGAGAGAAGCACTTGATACTTCAGAGCTGGAAGATAAAGCACTCATTCGTCGACGTTTTGTCGCTGATAGAGGCAAGGATGAACCGGAGGCAATCATTTTAACTATAAAGATTAATTAAACACACCAGAATCACAGCAGCAAACGCTGTTACTCGCAGGAACAGTCGCACCAAAATACGTGCGAAAAAGCACTGCAGAATAGAGGAAGGAAGTGGTGTAAATAACGGTTTTTATGTTTGAAGTTCCGCACAAGCGCGTTTGTCATCTTTATTGCACATGCGCAATATTATTCTCTTTGAATTCAAACATGAAACTTTTAATACAGAATAAATTATGTTTATTCAATGCAGCAACGCTGTTTTTAATAGCTCTATAGCTTGGAATATATGTTTTATAGTTTTAATGAGATACTTATCAATAATAAATGCTCTTTACACATTTACAGTTCGAAAAGCATAAGACTAGTTTGCTAGGGAGATGTTGAAGATGAGAATTTATATAAAATCAATAAATAAATAATAAATTAATCTAAATAGCTTAAATTCTACAAGCTGTCAAAAGATAATTATATACAAATATTTGTTTAATATACATCAACTATAAACTATATCACATCCCAGATTCTATATCTTTGATCGCAGCATACTTGTTCTACTTATCGTCAAAAGGAGTATTGACTAAATATGTCGTGAGAATTCCTTTTCCTTTAACAAATGTAGGACCTCTACATTCCAATTCGTAGCCTGCATCACGCAGCACTTTTGCCGTGTCTTGTGTCACTTGAATGCGACCCATAACCCCACACGAATCCATCCTGGATGCAACATTCACAGTGTTGCCCCAAATATCGTATTGTGGTTTTTGAGCTCCCACAACGCCAGCAATTACTGGCCCATGATTAATGCCTGAAACAGTAAAAAATTAGTCTATCATAAGCTTACTTGATGATAAATCTATACCAATGCGCAACTTAAATCGCTGAAACGAATCCTTGTTAATTTGTTCCAAACTGGTCATCAGCGCAATTGCAAAGTCGACTAACGCTCGCACAATTTGTTCAGTTCTTACTCTGTCTTCCTAAAAATAATTTGAAAAACATTAAAACCTGTTAAGATTGCATTAAAAAATAATTAAATTTATTACAGTTTGTTTTTCGGAATTGACATCCTTTGGTGTCAGCTTTGCAATTAAGAGCAATTTGTTATTAATTTTGTCACCAATTTCTTTCAAGAGTTCTTGTTTTTATATAAATAATATTAAGAGAATTCTTACCTTTACGTCTTTCTCTTTTCCAATTTTTAGTCCTGATGCTAGCATGTAAGTGCTACCAATGGTTTTGATTTTGTCAATGCAGCTAAATTTAGGCTTGAGAAGTAACTGAAACATCCACGAAAATTAGTTTCTATTCAAATAGAAAAGTAATTCAAATTACCTTATCAAATTCGCAAATAATTTCGTTCAACAGCCGCAAACATTCTAACCCTTGCTTGTTGATGTCGCTCTCTCCGTAGAACTCTTTATAGTTCGGAATTGAAGCAAACATGACAGCGACACAAGAATAACTCTCGTGGTAAAGTTCTTGTTTTTCCCAAGTTGTCAGGAAGTGTTCAGCGACGTGCGCTGGCAGAATATTTTCTAAAAGTATCTGTAAACAATTCAATTAAATTCAATTGACTCAAGCCTTTAACATGGCGTAGCAAACAACATTTACCTTATTAATGCCTCTCGTCCGCTCGATATCTTCCTGCTCCACATTCAGCTTGGCCTTCCAGAGAAAATCAGTTCTCGACGTGAATTCAATCTGCCGATCTAATATGTGAAAAAGTATCACAACAACGATCAAACCAAGCGTGCTCTTCACAATGTACGGAATGCCTGAAAATCTACACTCACAAAAGTACATTAAAACAATTTCCCAACCCAGGTATCGGAAACTACTAACTCATCATCATGAGTGATGTGATCCTGAAATATCTCGAAGTAGTCGTAGACTATAATATGCGAAATCATGGTAAGGGCCATCAGAAGCAACTTGAGAAGAAACGTTAAGCGCAGAAACACTGAGATAGCCGTGAGTGCAAGCGCTGAACTGTAGAGATACGTCTGCAATTCAATAAAATCCAATGAGATGTTGAAAACACGGACAAATCCAACAATCATTTTTCAAAGTGAATTACAAGCGCACCAAGCGCGAACGAAATCTGATTTATTACCGGCACGTATTGAATGATCGGATTCTCCATGCTGGGGTTGGCCGCTTCTCGATTTCCATATCCATTAGCGCTTGCATTATTGTTAATTCCCACTTGCCAACGATCGCGATTGCTCGTCATGAGCGGCTTGGTGAAATTGCCGCGACTCATATTCGGCGTGCGCGCGATAGATGATCGGAATGATTGCATCAGAGACGGGTCGTAATCGGCCTGGAGTATGAAGATTAGTCTTGAATTCATTCACCCACTCGTGGGAGATTGCTCATTGATTACTTACCAACGAGATGACTGCACATGTAGAAATCAACAAAACCGATATGAGAAAAATCGCGAGACGAATGCCACGCGACTCCACGATGATAGTGCTGGGCGGCATCGCGTTACAGGACGTGTCCAACGGTGTCTCGCTGTATCCTGGCAGCTTGCATCCGTTCGACCACGAGAGGAAAACAAATATTGACAGGACAAAGAACGTCGGCCCTAGTGTGCCAAACAACATGATGCTTCTGTAATTAGATGTGGAATAGATCAAGGTTTTTATGCTATGTTATTGATCTTACAGTGGGATAGAAGTCAGCTGAATGGAAGCCATCACCAGGAATATCGATATTGCACAAGAAATGTAATATCGAAACTCTGTATCTTTCTGGGATTTGTATGCTCTCTCATGAATGCTCTCTTTAAACCATAGGAATATTGGATTTAAATCACCTCTGTAATAAATTTATATTAGAAAAATGTTCAAGTTGATTCTTCAGGATGCCTTACTTGCACTCAAAACAGAATATCCTATCCGGAAACAAGTTGGATTCAATCATTGCATGACTCTGTATAGAAAAATCCAGAAACAATTAATACTCAGTGGCTAATTTAAAGCCCAAAAAGGAACAACACAGTTGGGTATTAGACGCTCACTCACAATGCGTGAAAGGCATTAAAGAACAATGCGTCACGCACATATTTCTCAAACTTCACAAAATCGCACCTAGCCTTAAACAATGCGAAAGCCTAAGAATAAATTCATTACCTGCCTGATAGAATTTGACTGAAAATATAACAAAATATCAGGAAATGATTCGTATTTTGATGTATGCGCGAGCAGAAACATTAAAATTATATGCAAAGAAGGGATGGATGTAGAATGAATCATGACAGCATACCTTGAGCGCCTCGATTATGTTGGCTTGAGTAACTTTCGCAAACGATTTATCCGCGCCCCAGCATTCGACGTACTTTGTCATTTTCGTTGATGGACGGGTGCGCGGCGGGCCCGCGTGTCCTGTCGCGTCCTGCATATCGGGACCCAAGGAGTTACTACGCTGCGAAACGGAACAGGAGTGCTGTTGTTTACTGATACCATTTGCGTCTGCGTCTGCTCTCTGTAAATATTGTAGAAATTTAAAGCAGATAGGGATTTACTCAACAAAGTAGGAGCGTATTCACGTAGCGTAAATAATTGTTCTGTATTATATCCTGAATGTAATTCTTGATATGTATGTAATGTAACGTAATGTTATGTAATACACGCGAATGAATATGAATGTGAGTTGAAAGTTGGGAGAGAGCAAAAGGGTAGCATAACTCTCATCGCAATTCGCTAGAGAGCAAACATATCCGAGAGTTAAAATAAATCAGTCGTGAAGAATGTGTTTTCCTAGTATGTATTATTACCTTCGGTGGAATTATAAGAAATGTTTCAATTTTATGATCCGCCAGGTATGGATCTCTTGCGGCACCATCCCCAAGTTCATATTCAAATTTATCCTCCAATTTGAGTAGAGTTGCCTTGGTAACATGTACACGTCTGCAGAATTAACAAATATTAATTAAAAAAGTTCCAAATTAAATGCTCCATATATTCCATGTCAATCCAATCACACTATTATTGAATCCGCAAATTGGAATATATTTGCACGAGAAATGTTTGGAATTTTAAATTTAAACTAACCCATAGACCGCTAGGAAATGTTTTCGTATTTATTTCTAATTTATTTCCGTGTGTTACGTAAATAGAAAAATGCCAATAATCGATCACTAATTGCGCTTGGCATTTATAGAACTAATTGTGACAGTAACACCTTTATAACATTTATGTAGAACACGACCCCAAGGTGTGTAGACGGAAAGTTATGAAAGTCAACAAACCAGTATCAAGATAACGTTGATTGTGATTGAAAGGGATCCACGCCTTGAGAAACTTACCCGGCAATGCCGCCCGACTCCATGTGATTGGCAAGTGTGACGTCGTCGCTCCAGACGTCGAACTGCCACTTCCTAAGACCCAGCACCCCGCAGAGAACATTGCCGGTGTGAATGCCGATTCTCATGTCAACCTTGATTCCGGTCTCGTCACGAACGAATCTGCGAACGTCGAATTAAACGAAATTCAATTTGCTATCGATACTCGCTTGCACTGTGTACACAGGGCGCAAGTGTACGTCTGCCAAATAAGACGTGAAGATGATTCAATTGCGTCGTGCATGGAAATGAGGTTTTCTTCGGTCACAATCAGCACCCCGTCATAATCGTATCAGTGCAGTACGCAACTGTGCTCCGAATTCAATTGAGTTTGTCGGGGGAGTGATTGATGCGCACCGAAATAACAATTTCACTTTCTTGCATTGCCCTTGTATGATATTCACGGTGAATGGTGATAAATGAATGAACTTCAGGCGGTTTTTAGCGTTAATGAATGAGTGCTTCGAGGTTAATTTAAAAAGGATAATTAAATAGATGGACGTGGACCAGCAGCATAAATTGGCAATTACTACCTAATTGCTTCGATCATTTCCAGACCCATGTTGACACAGTTGGAAGCATGATTAGGCCGAGATACTGGTAATCCAGACACGCAATAGTAGCAATCCCCCAGAATTTTTATCCGCATGCATTGGTTTTCCTGGAAAATTAAAATCGTAAACAACGCAAAGAACCAATGTTTTTGGTGCACATAGGTTTTTGCACTACACATTCTACAGCAATATCTTTGGGATTTACAAGTTTTAATTTACATTTCGCGAATGGAATCGAAGCAAAAACGGTTGAAAATATCTGTTACTAATGTTGCACCAGTGTTTTTTCATTTGCAAACTACACTCGACGTTCTGATTTTTCAAAAAAAACATTTTGAGAGTGCAGAATTGCAGCTGTAAATTCAGCAAAACATGAAGACATCCTTAAAAAAACTAAAAATTAATTCGAGTGTGTGCGTATTTGAAACAAATTTCAGTTGGCCGATGGCATTCAGGGCGCGATACAAACTTTATCAAAGTTATAATGAGCTATTTAAATTGCTAACAATTCCATGTGGGTGGCGTGCTCGTCTCGAGTCGACGCGCGTCTTCAAATTTCAAGTTCCTGTTCTTTGTACCGCACTTTTCAATTGAATTGTTACCAATCCATCCGAGATAATGTCACTTGACTTGCTGTCTATCTGACGCAAGATGAAGTACGAGGCTGCAGAAGAAACAAGTGCGCAAACTTACTTGTGCCAGTTGATCGAAGCGGCCGAATAGTTCGTTTAGTGTTCGCACCAAGGAAGACGCTGACAGCTGCTCCGATAATGGGGTGAAGTTCACGATGTCCGCGTACAGAATGGAGACGTTGTTGTGCCTTTGAACGTACATCTTATGGAAGCTCTCTTTGTTCGTCAAGTCCTGGCTGCGGTTCTGACTCTCGGCCATTTCCAGCATGCTACGTTTCACCTGTGATCACACAATAAAATGCGTGAATACTCTAGAAATGAAATAAAATTGCAATTTGCAATTAAAAAGTGCGTTTTGCCACTAAATTCCGAATTTGTAGTCAGCGAGTCTCTTTCATAGAACGAAATTATTTGCAGGAAATGAAGTGCTTCCAGCATAAAACTGCTTTCATAACATAGCAAACTAAGAAAAGCAATTACGAGTTTACTTGTTTGAATTCTTATAGGTATGTACCAACGAGATTTTTAATTAGCTCTTTTTATAATAAATTTTTTCGTCTGGATTTCAAAATAAGAAAAAGTTAATTGACCGGCAATGTGAAGGTAAAATGAGAAGTAATTACAACGTTTTGTGGTTATCATCGTTGACCAGCAATAGCAAATGTAACCCTAATTGAGTTTGACCACAAGAATGAAGAATAGTCACAATGTTAGCGGATGCATGAACACTGACTACTGATTAGACCAACCAACAGCGAATAAAACTTACGCCCTCGGTGATGTAAGCCGGCAGGACGCTGAGCAGCAAACTCTCCTGTTGGCCTTTCTCGCACTCCAGTTTCATCCTGGACTCTAAACTTTTACGCGTGCTGTCAAAAGTTCGCCGGTGGGCGCCCTCGGTCATGTACCGGTAGTATAATCCCGTTCCACTGGCTGTAATCAGCAGGAGGATCTCCGCAATTAACTGCGCAGAATTTACAATAAAATTACAATCTACTGAAATATAAATTACATTGTGAATAAACCTGTTGGTAATAAGAATGCTCCTGCGACGCATATCGATAAGCAATCGATATTGACAAATGGGCTATTGTAATAATGGCCGCCATTGCAATTGCGACAATTCTCGAGACGGGCAGCATCGTGTGCAGGGCCAACAAAAGCGAGTACATCGGAAGGCAGCCGTGTCGGCCGGCGAGGAGCAGGGTGGTCACGACAAGGATGGCCATAATTAATGTGGATGCAATTAGCGCCCATGCCTGCGAGTCCCGGAAGTCCGAAAATTGCGATGCTACCAGGATCACGATCAGGATGCTGCTCACCACCGACAGCACTGCGATGGGATATACATGTTGGTCTAGCTCCTGGGGGCAAAATCGGAAAAATTACTTTGCTGTAACGAGCAGATGCAATCATCTGTAGATACAAGAGGAAGCGTATAATAATCACGGAACAGGCAGCTCATTAATTTCGAGCTAATTAAACAAGATAGATAAGTTTTTCATCAAATTCAAGCTCTCGCTTCTATGGAGAATCGTTTTTGATATCAGTTAGAGATAATTACTAGTAGATAGATAGTAGGCGCATTAATCAAAAAGACATCTAAGAGAAAAGTTAATATTTGAAACTGTTAATTAAGATTTTCATGGTTAAGTTTCAATGTTAATTATCCTTAATTAGCGTTGCATCTTCGTGCGGAACTTGGTTAGTCTTTTGTTTGGAGAATAAAGCAACTTTTCTTGAATATTTATTATTATCCTTTTCCAATAAGCAGCTTAAAACAGTCCTGAAAATTGATACTTTTTTGAGTGATGTAAGCAACGAGTGACCGCAACTCACGAGACCAGAAGGAGCCATATGAACCCCCCAGTACGCCCAAAATCTTTTTATTTTGACTGATCGCTAGGTGAACGAAATTCTGCAGACTTAATAATGAATTCCTAGAGGTGTGTGCCTTGAAAATAGATGACTGAATGTCAAGGACGGTCTACAATCGGTTAACATGCCGATATCTATCCCATCAGTAATGAATTAGCTTAAAATAGTGATTATTTTTACCACTCAAAAACTAAACATGAAAATAAACTTTTAACTGATCAGTATACCAATCTGTATCTAAAATTACTAGAAAATCGATGAACCTCGTAGGTTGTGGATAATGAGTTTAAGCAGTCAGTATCCAAGCTACGCGTAAGTGTTGGTCCTAAAATGTATGAAGGCACTAGGCAAACTAATTTAGCCCGACAGCATGCACATCGCGTCCCTGGTGACTGCATTCAAAGCTAATGGAACGTTCGGTTAATATTTATCTTATTGGTCTATTGGTCAGTTCCGCTTTGTAATTGTTGGCACAGATCAAACAGAAATGCGATCCCTAATCAGAATAATGCAGATAAAAGCGCACGTAATGATGCATGCCTGGTGAAGTTACCTGTGCATTGATCACGAGGGTGGAAATCAGGAGAGCGACACAAGCTATTGTAGCCACAGTGAGACAAGACAGGAAAAGTGAGTGCTTCAATCGCGCGCAGTAACTCTTATACAGGCTCTCCAGTTCCATGCTATCAGCTGCAACAAACAAATTCAAAAGAATTATTCAACACGAGCAGGTAATTTAAAGAAACCTCCCAATAAATATCACGGGGACCAGAAACAGTTTGGCTTGCTTGGCAAAAAGTTACAGCCGCAGCCGGCCGAGTGTACGAAGCCACCTGGTTTTTTGGGTATCATATAACGTTATTTAGAACCCAGATATTCCAGGAACTTCTCAACTGTGTTATTGGAGAATGAAGCCATGTGTGAAATGCAATATCGATTCGAAATGATCTCTCCGATGCATGTGAGTGAGAATCGCGTAATAATGCGATTAATTTTGAGAAGATGTCCTCCTTTGTACGAGGTGCATGTTAATTAATAAATTGCACCCGCAAGGCAACCATCGATGAGAAAGGACAGCTTGCTGATGAGTGCATGCATGCTTTGGATCGCGTTCGATTGCGTCGTTGGATTGATCCAGACTATATAGAGAACATTAATATATTATAGGATGTGGCCCAATTATTCTAGGTAGTCTGTTGTTTTATATGGGTTTGTTTTCGTTGTCCATTTAGATATTTTTGTATTCAGATTAAAAGATAAATGACATGTAGAATCTGTTTTGACTGCGTTCTTGCTGTTCCAGCTGTGGCTACAGAACGAACCAGGACCGTAATGAAGAGTGAATGTTGACGCGTGCGGGAAAATTAATGAAAGCTTGTTTGTGTACCGCGCAAAGAATTATTCCCGCCACGAGGAGAGCAAAAACAAACACTTTGCTAATTAAAGTTCACCATCTTTGAGAAGAAACAGGAAATTTATTTGTATCTTAACACAGGATTGTCGTTTTATCCAGATACTATGCAACATTTGATACAAAATGCATTCCAGAATGAAATGTGATGGCTCAAAAACACATGAATAAAAAGTGAACCCCAAAAATATCCAAGCTCAGCCCGAGCTGTTTATTTGCTTACGTTTGGCCTTCGTTAATTGTCATCGAAAATATGAGTTGAATAATGAATGTCTGAAATGAATACTAAAATGTGCAAATTCAGTCGAAATTGACATTGGATGTTCCAGCTGAAACAGTTTACGTCTTTACAGCATAAGTATTGTTTATTAGACGATTGAACGCAATGAAAAGGAAATTCTCATTTAAGCCTTATTGCTTTTTGAATCAATCGCATCATTGTCCTTAGTCGTCGTCATCCAAGCGCTGTCGCTGTGTGGTTCGTTTCGTAATTTATTCCCGGCCATTCTGGACTTAATTGAAAAATATCCACTCGCCGCAGGATTGGCGCCCGGGCGCGCAAATGATCAACCCTTTATTGCATTAAAATAGAAAGTTTTGATTGCGTTTGCAGGAGCCTAGACTAGACTAGCTTCGTATTGACATTCTCCGCGCTCGGGTGCATTTCAATTGTGCGCGATCGGCGCCGACCAAAGAAGCGCAATCAATAAACGGAAACGTTATTTTATTTCCATTACTCTTCGATTGATTTCTGTCATCCGTCATCAAGACGCTATTGTGTGAAACTTTTACATAGCCAGCGAGTGCGATGCAGTCTGGCGCAACTGGTGCATATTTTACCACTGGTTACATTGCTAGAAATGCGCATTCTCTAGAGTTTACTTGACAACGTCCACTGAACGAAGGAATAAAAACTTTCAATTTTCCATGTGCATTCATTGCATTTGTACATGGTGCATTTATTTTTCCTCAATGTTTGCCTACCAATACAAAGCTCATTTTATTTTGTTATCCATTCAGAAGTTAATTGCATTTAAAATGAATTTAAGTCAACATTAATGTGGCTGTTGCAAAATAAATTGCGCTAAATTTTAATCACAGCGCAAAACAACGCTTTAACAATTTATTTAACTAAACAAAACAGTAAAAAGGGATTGCCGAAACCCGGGATTGAACCGGGGACCTTTAGATCTTCAGTCTAACGCTCTCCCAACTGAGCTATTTCGGCTGATAATAGTACCCAGCGGTGTTATCAATACCACCAGCAATGGGTGACATTCTCAAGGTAACTTCAAATTAATTCAGTTTATGAAATCATTTATTGTTAGTTTGATAATTAGTTTCATATGAATTAGTACTTCACATGCGTGGTAAACGCATTGCAGTGGTCAGTTAATTAAGGCGCGGATTCATTTGTGAGTTACTTACGGAACCGTACGGTCTAATTAATTAATTAAAGTATAATTTTGTAATGCAGCGCAACATAAATTGCACGTGACAGAAGTGAAACGCAACATGGTCGTTGGCTAGCATGCGCGCTTATATTTCCAGTGTATATCAACTCAGATTTCAATGAAATTGGTACCAAAAAGCCCAAGCCATGCAGATTACGACACTGTATACGGTTTTCCGATATTCGCCATAGGACGCGAGATAATCGAGTTTAAAGTTGGAATTTAAGTAAATAGGGACGAGTGAATTTTAATAAATAGTTGAATAAATGCATTTCTTAGTCGTGACGTATACATACTTCAAATCTCTCCCAGAGTGCTACACGAGAACTACATTTATTCATTTCGCACTTAGGTAATAATGCGAGACGCGTATAAAATGCAATCGAAGAATAGGCAATTGATCTGCAACTATAACGTTTTATGCTTAGGTGTAGCCCATAATAATAACGATGAAAGATAATCTCCAATGTTCCAGGTCTTGAAGATAGCCAATTATAATTCTTGTTCAATTTATTTTTAATGGTGTTTGTTACGAAGTTGCAACTTTTCTTCGTAAAGTTTAATTTCATTTGAATTAAATTGCATTACATAGAATTATAGTAACCGTAACAATGTTAATAAAGGGCAACTAATATCGTTTGTAACTGGGAGTTATTAATAAGTACTTTGAAACGCTTTAATCCCGGTAATGAATTGCGCATATGAAATTACAACGTGATTGCTTGAGTAAATCGAAGCACGTTTACTGAATATTTAGTAGAAAATACGCTCTTTATTGGATTCCGCATCTGCATGTACAGCAGTTGCAATGTTTTCTCATCTGCGCCTCCATTTCAATGTGAAATTGCATTCGGATATTCTCGCGCTTACTGCGTACTCCTATTCGCATTTAGCTAATTTAGGAAAATAAGTTCAATTTAAAAATGCGTCTTAGGGTCAAGGTTTTACCACAACATATTTCCTTTCAGCTAATAATAACGCGCCTCGTTTTATCTCTGCTCGACTCGGGTGATCAGATGATGCTTTCACTATACATAGTCAAAACTAGCAAGCGCAATGAAGCGACTAAATACACACTTAAATTAATCAAAACAAAGTGTAACAACACGCTCCGTGTGTTTGCTGTTTTACTTGCAACAACAAAGCAAAGACACGGCATAAAGAAGAAGCAGGCAGGAAGAACGCACAGAGATAAAAGTGAAATTAGCTTTCCTTTCAAACTTTCCACGGCTTCGTTGCAGTGATAACACGGATTCGCATTATGTTTGGCAGAATACGAATCCGAGTGCGAACTCGCTCACGGACAGCACGAAAATACTGTATTATGAGCGCCGAACGCGACTAGATGGCTCGCCATTCCTTCGTGTGCTGTGTATGTATTCTAGGTACGAATGAGATAAAATGGGTAACATGTTGGCACGTCGACAGCTCCATAATAACATGATTATGCATTGATATCTTTCCGCCATGCCAGTGTGTTTTAACGACCGCCCAGGCGCAATGTTTCATATATAGTTGCAGTTTCAGCACAGCAGAGACAGGATCTTTAAGCTTGACTGGTTATCCACCAAGTTATTTTTCAAAGAAGGAAACTGTCACCGTGCTATGAAAAAAGAGATATACTTTGAGTTATATGTCTTCGTTTATTACATTTTAAACAAACCCATTACAGTACAGAAACGAAATTGAAATAACATTTATTTATTCCCGCCGGCAGTTGCCGACTACCAACTGCTGTCGTTAAATGGCCATTGAAGATAATGAGCAAATTGAAATTTCTTGCTATTTACATTCCACATCCTGTGGGTCTTCATAAAGCGCCGCAGGAGATGAGGCAATGTTTGGAGACATTCGGAGTGCACTCAAAAGAAGAAAAAATAGCCATCGGTTTCTCAGGTTATTTCTTCTTTGGTTGCTGGCCTCTTAAAGATAAATTTCCATTTTAATGAAACACTTTTGAAACGTTTTTGTTTGATGCGCTTGATGGACTACTGTATCTCCCGGGTGCTCTTTGACCTTCAAATTGGCAAGTCAAATTTCGACATTTAAGTGAAATGTCTCTTTTCACTGCTGTCTGATTTCCACGACACGCGGTAATTACCATTACCATCCGACGATTACCGCTGTGAAAACGCACATTCAGCACAGATAAAAGCAACATATAATGTTTTTAAATCACGTCGCTCGAGCTCAAACGGTTGGTAAACAGCGGCGCTGAATTTTATACGCTGAACTCACGTTTGGGAAAACAGTGCGGCGAATGAAAAGTGTGCATTGATTGCCAAAAAAACCGACCCGAGAGAAGAGAAAAGAATTGAAGCTGAAAGAGTCGTTTCTTTCATTACGCGCTTTGAACGTAGGCATGTGTCACTCACCTGGGGGCAATCACGCGTTAGTAATGCGATTAATGAATTTATGGGTCAGTTTTTCCGCATCTATTTCAAGCATACATAAGTTGCACGACGAAGAATATTCTTGCTGCTGATTTCGCAAAAAGTAAACACTCGTCTGCTTACTTTAAAATAATTGCGGCAACGTGTGCCTACAAGAAGCGTAAATTAATTAGTCCAACTCTTGGACGCGTTTTGCACTACACTGAATCGTAAAACAACGCGACAGCGTACCTAATGACATAATGTAATTTGCATTTCGTCCGCGTTTGTGATTTTTGGGTGGTTCTTCATTAACGCTGACGAGCACTCACAAGAAATATAATTTCATGCCTTTCGGAGTGTTTAATTTATGTATGTACTTGGAGACAGCGCAGGATTTTGTTTATATTTGGCCAACAGATATGAAAAACAATAGGCGCGCTCACCTTCAGCCATCCTGTCCTGATTGATGGAAACTTAATGGAAAACACTGTAAGTCACTTTGTTTAAAAGTGAAGTATCAAACCATTCGATTTGCGCAATAGTTAGTTAGTTTCACGCTGAATATTCGCGCAGGCGACGACGCCGGCGACTGGTTGCGGCGCTTGTTCGAAAGCAACTGGTGGAAATCGTGCTGGACGCATGGTCGGGACGCACTGATGCCGTCGCTAATGTTTTAGACAAGTTAATTGCATTCATTCATTCATCTAGAAATCTTTATCTAGTTATTACAGGCATCGCGTGATTCACTTGTCAGAAATATTATTAGCAATATTAGCAAACTGATAAAATCAGGGCAAAAAGTGCGTGTAATTAAAACACCCATCGCGCAGCCATGCCATCCATTTATGACACAATCTCATTAAAAACAATGAAAAACTGTTGCAAAAAGCAACCAACGCAACTGGATTTTTTTGTGTGTTTAGATTTCTATGAGTGAGTGACTAACTGCTTTTGTTATTTTGGTGACATAGAAAACAAACTAAGTGTGTCCTAATTGTGGATGCTGTGCCATGATGAAACAACCACATTATTACGCCTGCTCATCACTCACTTCCACCAGTGCAACTTAAGTGCAAGTCTAGAAGGTGGCAATCACACTTTCAATTGCGTTGTCTCGCGGTTGTTCTCCTACAATTTTTGTCCTCGCGGGCTAAAATTAAATTTGGACTGGTTAGAATGTTGCATGCCACTTAGTTGTTGTTTTTAGTATAATATTTGTTTTTGGCTGGTAACTTATGTTATTTTCAGTTATTATGAATTAAATTTTATTATCATTTAACAAACAATTCGTAATTTAACAAAAAAATTCTGTACAATATGCGTAATTTATGGTAAAAGCAACCTACTTTTATAACCGCACATCGAGATAAAATTCTTACTCTTTTAGTGATGATATTACCTGATAAATTATAAAAAGTTTTGAAAAACTTATGAGTCGTTATATACAACCATTTAAACATTTGTTTGGCGCCATAACCTCACCTATGGGAGAGATCTGCACTAATGGCCGCTAATGCACAAAGCATTTGTGTTTGCCAGGTGCAGTCATGAAATACCACACTCCGTGTTCATTTTTTATGTTTAATATGTTGTGAATAAGAGAGCCTGCACTTTGTGGTCAATTAGTGTATGTTGTTATCGTATCCAAGCACTGGAAGTGCTGAGAAGATGAGTTCCAAAGTGAAGGTGACTCTTGACTGGAAGAAGAGGGTAAAGACTGAATATTTACGACTAAGGCAAATAAAGCGTTACAAACGTGCCGATGAAGTGAAGGTGCAATGGAATCATAACCGAAATAAAATGACTGAGATCCTCATTGAGGAGCAGAAGAAATGGACTGATATAAAAGCAGTTTGGGTTAACACCCCAGACATGCCAGCACATGTTACTTGCATGAAGAAGGCTGAAGTAATTGGCAATGAAGGTAACCCATTATATTGTTTTTGTTTAGGTTTCTAGAAGTATTCTATTCTGTCTAGGTGATATACAAGTCATTCCAATCAAAATTATTAATGCTGTTACCCCAATTCCCACCATGTATACATGGGCTCCAATTCAGCAAAACTTTATGGTGGAAGACGAAACTGTATTGCACAATATCCCTTACATGGGCGATGAAATACTTGACCAAGATGGCACATTTATTGAAGAATTAATCAAAAATTACGATGGCAAAGTGCATGGCGACAGGGAGTCAGGTTTTATCGATGATCAGTTATTTGTTGAGCTTGTCCATGCACTCATTCAATACCAAGAAAAAGACAATGAGAAAACCACTGATGAAAAGAAGAAAGACATCAAAGACAAAAAGCCTGAGGAGGATGATGAAACTGTCACGCCAACTCCAACTTCAAAGGACGTATTTCCTTCGTCTGTAATCTTTCATGCAATTGCTTCCCAGTTCCCCGACAAGGGCCAACCGGATGAATTAAGAGAAAAGTATGACAATGGTTGTTTGGGGTTTAATTGTGTTTACAGTAGGTTTGGGATTTTAGGTACATTGAACTAACAGAACGAATGGATCCAAATGCTCTGCCTCCTGAATGTACTCCAAACATTGACGGACCCACAGCTGAATCTGTTCCTAGGGAACAAACATTACATTCATTTCATACTTTGTTTTGTCGACGATGCTTTAAATACGATTGCTTTTTACACCGTGAGTATTGTTTTTTAATATCAAAGCTCTATTACCTAATGATGGAGTTTATGGAGTTTAAGTGTGTTTTTATAATTGACCGTGATTACTAAAGTTTAGATTTTAAATTAGATGTAGCTGCAATATAAGAGTAGCTACAACTTGAAACTAGGTTGTTTACTTTTGTTTTGCTGCCCTGTAGGACAACCAGGTAACAACTATCATGCGCATTATAGAAAACATAACATAATTATCATTAGAATCACATTAAAATATAAAAATCATAATGTCATATAATCAATATTTCAAGAAATATCTTCTCATATATTCATGATGGCATTAAAAAGAGATTAGTGTTTTGCGCATATCATTTCAAATCACTCAATATCATAGTCACTTCATGTGTATTTCGTTATCAATTCGTTTGATTTAAAAGTATGTGTCTGTCCTATATTTAGGTCTTCAAGCTTGCCATCCAGGTCCGAATCTACAAAAACGTCGTGGTCCTGATTTAAAACCTTTCACAGAAGCATGCGGAGCAGATTGTTATATGCATTTGGTAAGTTGAATAGCACTATTTTCCGACTTACACTAACATTTAATGGTACGGTAGGAAGGAGTGAAAGAAAAGTTGGAAGCGAAAGCAAAACAAGAAGAGCAGGATGAGCAAGAAAAAGGTAAACAAAAAACTAAGGATTCTAATAATGAAGCGAAATACATTCCTAATTTATCTCAAAAAGCTTATAAGCAAGAATCCGTCGATTCTGGCAACGAAGCAAGCTCTGAAGATTCCAATGATTCAAATAAATACAACAAAGGTATTCAAATATTTTGTAACTTATGCCTGAGATATCAGTTTCAAAGCGAGTATTTTTAGATGAGACCGCGAACGACGTGTCTACGACAACGGCGTTTAGTTTGTTGGGGTTAATGGGAAAGGATGATCATTGCGAATGGACTGGTTCGGATCAGAGCTTGTTTAGAGCATTAGTCAAAGTGTTTTTAAATAATTACTGCGCTATTGCTCAAATAATGCTGACAAAAACGTGCCAACAAGTATATCAGTTTGCACAAAAAGAAGCGGCGGATCTACCTACGGAGGACTCGTTTAAGGACTATACGCCGCCGAGGAAGAAGAAGAAGAAGCATAGATTATGGTCGGTTCACTGCCGTAAAATTCAACTGAAAAAGGATTCAAGCAGTAATCACGTTAACAACTTTACGCCTTGTGATCATCCAGGGCAAAGTTGTGATGCGATGTGTCCTTGCATTGGAGCACAAAACTTTTGTGAAAAGTTTTGTCAATGCAGTTCCGATTGTAAGAAGTTTTTAACGGTCATTTGTCGAGTTCAAAATTACTTTGATATTGTTATTTAGGTCAAAACCGTTTTCCTGGCTGTAGATGCAAAGCACAATGTAACACTAAGCAGTGTCCATGCTACTTGGCTGTTAGGGAGTGTGATCCTGATTTGTGTCAGACCTGCGGGGCTGATCAGTTCGACTTGACGAAAATATCATGTAAAAATGTCAGCGTTCAAAGAGGACAACGTTAGTATTCAATATTTACCCTGTTATTTACGGTGTTGACCCTTCTTAATCTGTTTAGATAAACATTTATTGATGGCTCCATCTGATGTCGCCGGTTGGGGCATCTTTTTGAAGGACAGTGCCCAGAAAAATGAGTTCATTTCGGAATATTGTGGTGAAATTATATCTCAAGAAGAAGCTGACCGTAGGGGCAAAGTGTACGATAAATACATGTGCAGTTTCCTCTTCAATCTCAACAATGGTAACATTTTCTAGCAAAGGCAACTTTACGGTTTTACAAAAGTTTTTTATTTACAGATTTTGTTGTGGATGCCACAAGAAAGGGTAATAAAATTCGGTTTGCCAATCACTCCATAAACCCAAACTGTTACGCAAAAGTAATGATGGTCAACGGGGACCATCGTATTGGTATCTTTGCGAAAAGGGCAATACAACCTGGCGAAGAATTGTTCTTTGACTATAGATATGGTCCTACTGAGCAACTGAAATTTGTTGGCATCGAAAGGGAGATGGAATTCTTGTAACAGGTTAGATAATAATTATTTGTATAATTTTATCATAAAAATAAATCAATTTTGATTGATTTTTTTTAAACATAAATCTAAACAAACATTTTCTTTAGTATCACCACAAGGAAAAGTAATATTGAGTGCTTTTGAGTTCGTAAATCTTAAGAATATTAATTAAAAGATTATGCAGCTAATAATGTTTGTACACTTTGCACGGCCTCATTGCCCATATCTGCAACGCTGGCTGTAAATTCATTGGGAAAATCTTGACGCATTTTACGTATAAATTCAACTAGGCGTGGTATAACTTCTACAAAAACAATAAAAGCTATGAAATTGTCTGGGTATTTAAGGGTTCGGTGTTGCTACATACCATCTTGTCCAGTTTGCTTCTTGTAATATATATGAACGGCGATCTTTATAATATCTTTTATATTAGTGCGTACCAATTCATGACCTTGTTGATACAAAGATATAAAACAATCCACAATCGCTTCATTCTCTTGGTAGTCCGTCTTAAGAGGCAAGTGCTGCAACAGCACAGGGAATACTTCCGCAAGGGGGATAAGTGATGAATTAGTAATAATTAACTTTGCGACAACTCCGCAAATGTTGTCCATGACGCCATTGTTAGTTTCTTTGCTCATGAGACTGGACATTCCTTGAAGAATATTCTGATAGAAAGGAAAGACGCAGGTCTTTCCATACAAAACCATCTCGCCTAATCCGTAAACCGCATTGTTTCTAACTTCTTCATGTTCATCTTTTATGCCAGTGTTCCATATCTGGAGCAATGTGTTGAGATATTTTTCAATGTGATGTCCCAACGGCTTCATGCATTCGCCAAGCGCTCCATAACCGAATGAGCGTTGACAGATACTGTCCTGCTTTTTCTGTAAACAGAAGTAAAATATAAAGTACAAACTTATACATCACTTAAACTACTTACTGTCCTAATTGTAAGAAGATTCAGTGCATTCGGGAAATATATATTGAATTCATCTGGATCTAAAGCCTTTGCAAACTTCGGTATGACTTCAGCTGCACATTCTAGAAGCAGTTCTGCGGCCTCTGACTCGCCTTCTTCGTCTTGGCCTGTGAGTTCATCCTCTATGTCTTCATCCTGACAAATGGTCTTGTATGTCAAAATATCTACAACGCAATTAATGACGGCTTCTTTGTGTCCTTCACCAACAAACATTTCGCCTTTCAGGGCATCCAAGAGCCCCGCATATGCGGAAATACACATGGTCGCAATGCACTTTTCATCAGCATGAATCAATTCAGCACACTTGGGAATAAATGTCTTCAAACCATCTTGAAGCGTTGCTGTGGCTTCCGGTGTTTTAGATGCATGCAGAGATAATAAAAACTGCTCTAAACACATTATCGCAGACTCACGTATATCCTGATGTGGATAATCCATAAGTTTAAAGACATCCATGTAACAATTTTTAAGATGCGGATGGAAATCTGCACCTAGATGTTTGCACATTTCAGTGAGAGATAAGCAAGCTTGCTCTTTTTCATCGTTATAAGCATTTTCCACAGTATATTTCAAGTGCGAATCATCATCATCTTCGCTTTTTTCTGATTCGCTATCACTTATATCAATCTCTTCATCAGTCTCAGATGCATATAAATCTGCACCGTATCTATCAGCCTCGTTATAAACAAGCTGAAAAAGATACAAATTATATTATACATATATGAATCAGATTATTAGTACGTAATAGTTTATCTTACAATTCCACCTTCAGTGCTTCGTAGAGCTCGTACTATTTTCTCCATAATTGCAGGCATATGAGGGATAATTTCAGCCTTCAAGGTTTTCGTGAGGGCAGCAAACACAAGATATAAACTTTTACGTGTATCCGGATCATCGGTTTCCCCTAAAATCCTGAGCGACATTTGTAAAGAATCTTCTGCTAACGAACGAAATTGATCCCCTTCTATGCTATCAAATATACTGGACAAACATTCAATCGCATCTGCTTGAAGTTCTTGTAACGCGTGAGTTCCGTTGTTGTTTATATATACATTTAAATACTCAAAAATTGTTTGCAAATACGGAATTATTTCGTTTTTAACGGCACAGATTATGGAGTCTAAAGTATTCAGTGCAACCCGTTGTAACTTTGAGGATCTGTTTTCCGGGTTCAAAGCAAATAACAATCTGTCCATTAGAGTCGGCACGTAAGGCATTAGTTCCTTATCGAGATTCATGCAAAATGTTTGCAAAGCGTAGAACATCCTTTGGATACCCGGAGGATCTCTTCGATTGTTTCTCTGCATCTCCGCATACATTTCTGCGAGAAATTCAAAAAATACTGGAAGTATCTCGGCATGATACTTCGTAATTTGTGGTTGCAAATGTTCAGAAAATTGTCCAAGTGCAAAGAACGCAGCGTTGCGAACGACTAAGACATTGGTTTTGATGCCGTTGTAGACGCATTGTATGAAGACGTCCAAATAATTGTGACGTATATAATCAGCACAGCCTTCCGCCAACACAGCCAGCGCTAAATAAGCTCCTTTCTGTGCATACACATCAGTCGTCATAAAGACAGGCTCAATGCGTGCCAATATTAACGGGACCATTTTCTCTGGGGTGATATTTGTGGCAAGTACGTCTAGAGTTTGTGCTGCAACTGACGTACAAGTGAACGCTTCGGGATTGCCATGAAAGTATTCCTCATCAGCATCGTCGTAGGGGGGCTTTGCCATTAACTTCATTATGACGTCTACGATTGGCTCTATGAGCTTATTTTTCTGAATTACTTTACTCTTCGATCGAATAAGAAAGCCAATTATACTGATAGCTTTGATTTGAATGTCTTCATCGACATTTTCATTGCAAGCTAGCGCCAGACAAGACTCGACCAATAGCCGCATATGTGGAACAACAGCACCTACAGCATACTCAATTAACTCATCAAAAATTTCAAGCACATTGATGGTTTTCCTCTCCTCGGTTATAGATAGCTGACGGGCTGTTTCTATGAAACGTGGCATCAAACTATGATACACATTTATCATCTGAAATCAAGAGTGTAATTAAAGAAGTAATTTGCAGTTCGAATGTCATGTACCTGTTGGTGCCCACCAATAACTTCCACCAGATTTTTCATTGTCATTACAGTGTAATAGGCGACATTAATATGAGGGTGCATGAGACACTTGTTGAACATTTCTACCAAGGCCGTAGCATGCTCCAAGTATGTTGCTTTGGAGATATCAGTCATTATTGATAATGTATACATTCCCAACTAGAAGGAACATGGCATTAAGCATGAGTCAGCTTATTTATGATGAATCATTTTGCAAATTGCTGTACTCACTTCTTTGTCGAATGAATTGTCACTCGTGCACATTTGATGAATGAAATGAAGAACCTCAGGCCAATTATTTTGTGGAAACTCGTGTTTTGCCAGCAGTCCAACAAACTGTGCAATTGAATTTTTTACATGCATGGCCTGCTCATTGACCAGAGCCTGCAGCATTCCCTGTTTGATTCTGTAATTACCCATAGTTTATTGTAACTTTCCCATGGCAGAAATTTTAGTCGTACCTGGTACGGGTTTCACTATCTAATCGGGACCAGTGGTGCCTCTTGCCAAGTCTTCGCCGCAGAACGACTGCAGCTGTTTGCCGGACTTCGGGATTCGCTGATGATACAAGAACTTCGCATAATGCAGGAATGGCGGTGCCATTTTTAAAGCCTTCTTTAAGTTCCCTAGTACCCTAAGTTGAGAAGTCAGCATGAAATATAATACTTCATTTGGAAGACACAGGGACACGTGCATATTGTAGGTTAATAAAAAGCGAATCGAAATGAGAATGATAATACAATTGACTTACCAATTGGACTACTTGGCTATCCGGTACCAATATTTTCTCCAGTGTTCTTTCCATTGCGAACGACATTTTGTTTGACACAAGTTAGTTAGTTACGTCCAGAAGCCTTAACGACCGTTCTATTGTAGATATAAACAGCAACTATTTGTTCCTCGCTCCATGGTTACTTGTTATCCTTGCTCGCCAAATAAATTTGATAAAATTTCTCACGTAGGCAACCAACTATACGTGCAAAAGTTAAAACTGCGCATGATCGTAACCGTTTTTTTACTAGACAGTTTGCCGCGTTCGACTGTTGCAACCTACGCGTAGTTCAGAAGAAAATTATTGAAAAATAATGAATAATTAAGTGATGTAGTGGTCTAACCATGATTAAAGTGCCAACTTCTTGATTTACCGTACAGGGAAACATAAATCTGCTTCTAAGGTAAGAAAATGGATTACTTTCCTTTGGATATTTTCACACATGATTATCAAAAGTTGCAAGGTGAACTTTGCAAGACTACAAAACAACTGATTCTAGAAAAGACAATGTTTTATTCATATATACGTACTTTGAAAGACATATATGTTACGTGTATATTTGGAAAATACATATCGTGTAATTTGTGGTTGCAAACTTGCATAGGACCTTTAACAATGTTGGCAATTAGCCGGTTCATGTTCAACAAATGAAGATATGAACAAGATGGCCTACTGGTAACTATTTTATATGGCATAGAACATGAAAACTTGAGATTGAACAGTTTGTCATTGCAAAGTCATAAAGTATAAAACTATTGAAGTAAAGTAAGAATATTAGTAAATTCAAAGTGACTTGGCCCATTGCTGATACTCACAATCAGACACAACTTCAATCTATAGTGCATTGCATTGCATTTGTTGCATACTTTCTTACTCGAATCTCATTTCTGACAGTCAGGGAGAATCGCATTCCCAGTAAGATGAACACATGAAACTTTTTCTCATTGTCTATCAATACCCTATATACATTTGCATTAATAGCACTTGACATTACCGTCAAGCCGCCATAATTTCAATCTAAACCATTTCCTCCTATACATTTCCATACAGTTTAACAATAATAGAATAATTTCATATTTTTGATACTTATCTCTCTCTGTCTTTTCGCGATACAGTTTCGCTCTCATTTAATAGATTAATATCATTTGCTATATAGTATATAAATATTTTTTCTACGTAAAAAACATAAATTCATAGGCCCAGCCTATTTCTATCTATTTCTGTGTATTTTTCTGTCGTACAGTAAGCAGTAATAATGTCCACATCATTATTAATCTTTCTTTTTGGTACGTTTCATTGTAGTATTTAAAAAATAGTATCATCTTACAAACCTTCAACAATTTGATCCGTACTTGCACATTGAATGTGACCGAAATCGTAAGGGGATGTAACATAAGCTCGTTTGTAAGCAATCGTTGCATTGAAACAATCGAAATGTACGAAATAATCACAGGCTTTATCCTACTCTGGATACTTTTGCACAACAACAAAAGTTCTTAAACTAACAAGATTCTAAAGAATACATAGAATAATAGAGAAACAACACAAAAATCTAATACTTTTAAGAATCAACAACAATCTATAGACGTAAAATATAAGTACATGCAATCATTTTCTTGGATGAGCGTCTTTTTTCGTTTGAGACGTTTTGTATGAATTTGTATGATGGGTAAACAACATGCGTATTATATACTATTTGAATTCGAAAAATCTGCTTCTGAGAAGTTAATAACGTTGCTTAAAACTTTATACTAGCATCTTTGGAAGATATCAATGAAAATAGACAAGTACATTCAAAAGTGTTATAGAAATCGTTTAAAACAATGGATAAATTGCGTTTAAAAATCGAATAATGTCGAGTTTGTTCTCTCTTGTATATATCATCATATAATATTAGTTAATAAGTTTTGGCTTCAGCTTCATTCTTTCCTTGTTGGTGATTAGTTACGGTTTCTTGTCGTCTTGAATACTTTGTTTTTTTCTTCACACACGTCCACGCTTATCGTATGTTACACACGTCAAAACATGACTCTGATTTGTTACTCTTTCGATCGCTGTCCTTCAGTACCATACACTGCGTTCTTATTGTAGAAGAGCCTAAAAGACGTGTGAAACACTTACAAATATTACCCTGGTCGGATCGTTACACTTCTCAAACATTCGTTCGGTTCCTGCATTCGTGTGCATAACAATAATAAATAGATCACATACATGCTTGTTAGTTACTACCACTATAAAGTCGTCGAATGATGACATGCGTCCAACTGATGTACTCGCATAGAGGTAATAAATTTGCAGTCTTGGAATTAATCGAAGAACGCCGTCCAGCAGGCGAGCAAGTTGATAAGACAGCGGTCATGCTTCTGCTTCTCGGTCTCGCTGCTGCACCTTCGACTGACAGCCTGTTCGTGTCTTTGGCTGCTTTTGCAGCTGAGGATCTTCGGTTTATCGGTGCCCACATACCGCCGTTGTGACATTTTATGGTCCAGCTCCTTCACCGCCTTGTTCTTGGCCTTCTGCTCGATGTAGAACCTAATTTGTCGCCATTCTTTCTCATCTAACACGCCACTCTTTGTCGGGCCACGAAGGAGACCAATATTCCTCAGCATGAACTCTTTCTTGCTCATTAAGCCGTACCGTGGGGTGAAGCGCAAGTTCCGTAGCACTTCTTGCATATGCTGGGCGCTGAGGGTCATCCGACTGCATTCGGCCATGCCCCAGTTGTACACCGTGGTGTAGACGACCATTTCGTCGGAAACTTCCAGAGTATCGCGTTCGAGGATGCTCAGTAGATCGCTGTAGTTCATGTCGAGGATTTCTCTCTTTCGCAAGATGTAGTCGGCTTCCCTGTCGATCACCAGCAGGCAGTTGTGGCGCAGATTGTTTAGAAGCTGGATTACCCAGTCGGTGCCCCGTTGGTTTTCGTTCTCGATTATCGGGGGCGCCGAAGGTTCGTATTCGCTGCCAGCGGGTAGACGGCATTTCGATAGATGGGAGTAGATCATAAGGACAGTGTCGCGATCGAGGTGCTCGTCCAGGTTCTTGATGCATTCATTCACAAGGGGCATGTTCTGGAGTTGCGTGGCGGTCTGAAGAAGTTGCAGGGCGGTTTTCGGAGATTCGATTTGCAATGGCTCCGCTCGCATTGATCTGCAAGAATATGCCAGTCAGTAAAGTCAATGTAATTTGATTAATTATGCATTTGTTACATAAATATACATTAATTAATTTCCTTTCAACCGCATACCTGTACAGCAAAGCGCAGATTAATCTTACGGTTGTTTAAACAAAGGACACTCACTTTACGCCAATAGGGGCCCATCCACGTACACGCATTCCGTGCGGAATAGGCTTTTCCGAAGAGAA
>NBZA01025533.1:0-24069 GCA_003054995.1 Aleochara bilineata | reverse complement strand
ATGGCTTTTGGCAAAAGTGGCAAACGTCCGCCGTGCGCTTTAGCCCTAGAACCAAATCAGCACAGGTCAGGTCTGGCGAAAAAAAGTATCGCCACCTAGACGCGATGCGCAATTTGTGGAGGGTTAATAAATATCGCGGCTTGGCGAACGCGCTGAAACATTGGCGCGCCCGAATGGAATTCGGTTATGCGACGTTATGTCAGAGAGCCGTCCAAGTGCAATGTCGCGGTTGCGGCTTTGCAACGTCGGCGGCAGAATGCAAGCGCATTGGCGTCTCGAAATTGGTTTCGTCGCGGTGCGCTTGTTGCTTTTTTGCTCGTTGCTGGCTGTTGCTAGTTTATTAATTGCCGTAATTTATTTCCACCGGCGGTTTCATGAATAAATTAATTTCGCCTGCTGACTGCCTGCTCCCTTCATTCCACGTGCGTCTGAATGATTATTTATCAACGTTTACAAAATTTATAACTGAAATGCAATGCAACCGAACGTCCGTCTGAAACAGCTATTAAGTCATGTACCGCCAAAACCGCCACAGCAACGGCAACGGCAAGCTGATGGATTGCATCTTTGAAAAACCATTTAAAACGAAATTAAACAACGTAAAGCGACGCCCGATTATGCAATCTGTGTGCAAACAAACAGTTACACTGCCTGCGAGACAATGTATAATTTATGAAAGTCTTCTTCTTCTTCCTCTACTTCTTCGAGCTGCTCTTTTGTGCGTTGTGTGTATGCAAAATTGCGGCTCTGTCGCGGCGGTGACCGCAAGGCAAACATATTAGCAGTGTGCAGCCGCATCGAAAATGATCGGCGAGCGTTGATAACGTCGCATAATGATGTTACTTAAGCAAATACGTGCGTGCGCATCGTTGATGCGTTTAACTAAATACGTGGACGCCCGCCGCCTGAAGCGCGCCGTGCATGCGAGATGAAGAAGTTCGCAATTTATTAAGCAACAATTTCAACAATCAATATTGCGCTCAATAGCGTACGCGCGCATGTAGGCGAGTGGAAATCATCATGGAAGAAGACCAAGTGCAGGTCGGTCCTGGCCGGTTACTTGATTATTATTGCTGGAGTATACCAATCACTAACGACCGACATCGATAAGAGACCAGGCCAGAGCAAAGAGCAGAGCAGAGCAGAGCAGGCAGCGAGCAGTGCAAAAATTGCTTTATTTTATTTTATTACCCAAATCATAGTAATTACCGAATTCGTGCCGCGCACTCAGCGTAAATGTTTATTTGTTAATTTACTGTTAATGCTCACTCCGAACTTTACCAACCGGTATTAAAGTATGTATGAAATTGCAGAAGTCGTGCGGCTAACAATGCGTCGATATTATCATCGCGCATTGAAATTTTTCTCTGCTTTGAGCATATTTCTTCGGGGGAAATATGAGACTCGAAGGAGGAAAAAGCTGAAAGCGCAGATATAATAAACGAAGAAAATATACGACAATTGTTTTTGTCTCGCCTATTCAGCAGGAATTAACTTTTAGAATGGCGATGGCATGCCGTCCAAAGAAACAAAAGAACTCGAGGGAAAGTGAAAGCAAAAGAATAAGAATAAGAATACGAAAAGCAAAAAGGGATAAGAAAAGATAAATTGATAAAAGTAAGCAATTTAGTATTTCCTCTTCCTCTTTTGGGAAGAGAAGTGAAGGCAATGGGATGGGATGGAATGGGATTTCTGGCGAATGCTGGCTGTGATAATTAATTAATTTCAAGAAATCATTAGCGTCTCGCGTCGAAACGCACAGAAATATTATGCTGGCGAACGGACAGAATTGGCAAATGCGCAGGCAAGCAGGCAATGGAACGCAGTGTAAAAACAATCTGCCGATGCAATAGAATATCATAGGAAAGCAAAGTAAAGGATAGGATAGGATAGCATAGGCAGCAGTTGGAATTGACTCATTATTTATCATTTTCATCATTTATCCTTGCAGTCAGCAGCAAAAATTGTTATTAGTTTTTCACTAGCCCTGCTTTTCACTAATGACGTTAAGTAATTATGCTTGGATCTGTTTTCTTTCATCACTCGTTAATTAATAATTAATTAATATGACTATCTAAACTCTAAAAAAAGTCATGATTAGACTAAAAATGAGAAAAATTGAAATCTACCAAGATCGTAGTAGGACATCATCATATCCCAAGTTCCCATACTTACGTCTTCTTGGTTGCTTCTTGTCTTTGCTATTATTACCATCATTATAATTACGTGTAATAGGATGAACTCTCAAGCGAGCGTGACAAAGTGCACTGCAATGCAATGCACTCACTGGCAAGACATCCAACTTGTTAAACAACGAATGGAAAAAATCATATAGAAATAAATACATTTGAGTATATCAAATAATTAGGCATTAAAAACGTGAGGCGAATACACGGCGAGTGCAGTGCGTAGCAAAAAACGAAGACAATTAAGTAAATTGCCGCTGAAAACGTTCGTTCATTTCGCTATTACAGCTGCTACTAGTGCTGGTAGTGAGCTGGTGGTGGCGTGTAATGAGCAGTGAGTACATAATGTGCAGGTGATATAATGTCGTAATTACATAGAAAAACTGTTAGATAAAAATGTACATGCACCAGAGCTTCCTCAATGACTGACTGAAGTGGTCGTACGAGAACGCACACACCACACCACACCGCCCCGCGCCGCTGAACCTCATCGTACAAGAAGTGCTTTTCGCTCATTACTTCACATCAAAATGTATGACAACGACGCGATGATGCGTTCGTGGCTAGATTACGCGCTATTATTCCTGTAATAACACCGACCATTGGCCCGTAATCGTGCATTAAGGTTTACGTCGGTTAGTCGGCTACCACACACGACTTCAGATCCATTTTCTTCGTAGATAAATCGCAGTAGCTAAATAGCAAAATTATCCGTTTACACGCTATTCTTGTGCTTAAAAGACTTCTGGTACGTTTTTATCCAGAGTTAAAATACAATAAAATATATTATCCAAGGACTAAAAGAATATTTGAAGAAATTAAAATGAGATGGCAGCACGTATTCTACAAGGTTTTAAATTCAAGAAAAAACCTCTGAAAAAACGAAAAGAGAAAAGGAATGTAAGATAACAAGATTAATTACACTTGAATGAATAAAATGCCGCCTGGGATACGATTAATAAATCAATTGTTGCTGCCTCAGTTTATTTGGCGCTGCGTAGCCAGGAGGACGACTGCTTGCTTTGGTTCGGTCTGATGGCGTTCGCCGATTGAATTGAAACGTTCAGCGGGTAATTAATACACCGAACGAATTAATACGATTATCGGCGTCTTTGATGTCAAAGCGCAAACGCAAGCGCGTTGTTGTTTGCTTGTTCTGCTTGCACATCACATTGCATTGCATCGCATTGCATCGCGGTTCGCTGACGTACATACATTACATTCGTTCATACATGAAGTGGGATTGACTGCAGGTACAGTCTTACTCTTCTTCTGTATCTTCTTCTTCTTGTGTTGTTGCTTCTTCCTATCCAGGTACGCGTAAAAAATCTCAAGTAACTTTCTTTCACATGCAACAAAGCGCCGCTGCATTGCACCGCAACCACATACGATTATCGGCGTCTATAGTTATGTTATGTTATTAGTTATATAGTTATGTTATTTACAATTACATTGTGATGCGTTTTTCCTCATTGCGTCTTATCTGAACGACCAGAAACACATAAGACTTTTTTCTATTTTTGCTTTTTGGGAAATTGAATCTACCATGCTTTCGAAGTACATATCTACAGTGTATTCTTCTTGTTCTCATCGAAGCGGGAGTGTAATAAAAGCGAAGAAAGAAAAAGTATTTTCAGATTATTGCATCCACGCTTTGATATTTAACACCACATGAAATGCTCGAACCGATTGCATTGCGCCAAGAGTGGATTTTTAGTGTTGACGGTTTTACGTTACCCGATATTCGTAATTTCCACACAAAAATCTGAATGCCGAATGCCGAATGCGCGATGCCTCCCTGGTGTATCATAAAGATGATTTCCTCGTCTCTTGGTTTTGTTTTTTCTCTTCCTTTTGGTGTGTTATGGCATGGCATCAGTGCAATGTTCATAAATCTTGGCTGGAGAACACCAGTGTTGTTGTTATTATAGCATCCAAATGTTACGGTACGCTTTTTATCAACTCGCAGTGAATTAGACGAATTACGAGGCTAATGAAGAGCGCCGGGTAAAAAATAGCCCTGTGTGTCAGACGCGCGAGGAAAAAACGAGGTCGCCGGCTAGTTGATGAAAGAGGGAAACTTGGAAGAAAGCGAACTTCGTGTGTGTTGACACTTGCTATTAAATATAAGCTGGTGTGTGAATGTGCCTGGTGCCTTATTTATTGTTGCCGGAAAGCGTAGAAAAACTCCATGGTGTAACTGATTGTGAGATGAACGTGCGATACTTTTATACATTCTCACATTAACCAAGCGCAGCGCACCAGAGAGGGTTCGTTTCTTTCATAAAGTGGCGCAAGTTTAAACACATGTTTGTTTATGTAAATCATCTGAAGTGTGAAGAGCGCTGGCTGGCTTTGAAAGCACCAGCCATATGTAGGCAACATTCGTGATTTATGCGCAGCCATTGATAATCGTTTTAATATCTTTGGGGTTTCAATTTAAAGTCACCCTTTGAACATCTTTTTCTCTTATAAAGTAAACCTTACTTTGCGAGGTCGAGGATCAATAGTAAAATAGCATTCTAATGCTTGCGCGTGTGATTGCGTAAATCGGTGATAATTTTTCTTGAACCTTCAATAAATATTTCAATTGCATCCCGGAGCTTGGAAGGGAAAGAGAGACCGAAGGTGCTGGTTAATCCATTTAAATCTAATTTATCGCAGGCAGCATCCGCGGTAATCCGTAATATTTACAGTCTGAGCAATGGGGCAAAGAAGCTTTACCACCACCTCTTCGGGAAGGTGTCGAGCGTTCGTTGGCTGTCGCATTAAGTCGACGCAGTTATCAACAGAACGCACATACAGATGCAGAGGACTTAGGAATTACCTAAGAATACTATTGTGGCTGGAGCCGCGCGCGTATTGAGTTTTTGGGCTAAATACCCCTATAAAGTGTCAGCCGCTAAATAATTCAAACATGACCCTCCGAGTTCCGCTCGGCTCCGCGCTAACGGTAGCATAATCAGACATAATACCATAAAAAGTGTGCTGTGCTGGGCCCGCTTACGTGCGATACACCGTTGGTAACATATTAGTATCGCGCACTACACACGATGATAAAGCGGGGATAAAAAGCACGCATAAAAATTGTCGTTATAATCGTATGTCATTGTCGTTTGTGTATTATTTTTTATTTATTACAGTCGAATTTCTGTACCCTTTGCCTACCTGAAATTCCATATCAATATCGAATTAGTCATGAACTATTTTCCACTAATATGTCATAGAATCTCGCCGCTTGGTACCCTTTGACGCTCGTGACATATGTCACGAGCACAATACCTCCCTGCTTATTGAATTTTTAATGAAAATGCGTATCGCATCAGCGATTACCTATCGTAATAATATCATTACACTGAAGAAGCTTATTATTCGGCAAGAGTCGTTGTCACAAAGTACAGGATGTTTGAGAAAAACTCTTGGTTCCAGGTAGATGCCCATAGTGTAATGCATGCCTAAACCTGACTGGTTTTAATGCCATAATCGGTCGTCTTCCGCGGCTTGCTGTGTGCTCACCTGCATGAGATGCGCCGAAGCCGAGGCTCGTCTCGTTTTTTTGCAGGTTTTTCGTTTATTTTGTTTGCTGCCTGCCTCAACTTCAACTCAACTCAAACCGAACCAACTCTATGCACATTATATTCAAGTAAACATGAAAATCCTCCGAATACTGTACACATGCAAAGACTTCAAGTGATGCTTCGAAAGGGTATGTACGTCTTTGCATCATACGGTGTCGTGTCTTTGTCAAGCCGGCAGGAAAAACGGGCGGAATTTAATACTAATACCTACACGGCTAAAGCTGACGGGTAAAAATGTGTCTCTCGAATGTTTGCAAATGTGCTTAGTGCTCGATGCTTCAATGGAGTTTGCTTTACTTTGCCTTGCCTTGCTTGCTTGCTGTTCGTCTCCAATGTAAAGGATTATGCAAAATGTATTCGTTAAGTACACGTTATCCTACATATCATACAAAAATACATATTAATCGCGCCCTTCGCAAACAGCTGTACACAAATAAATGTTAAAAATTTCAAAATTAATTAAAACTTTCCCTTTAAAACAAACTGCTATACATTCATGTACATAACCTACAAACCAGGTGGCGCTGCTTCTGGCAATGCACTGAGTAAAAGGATGAATGTGAGGTAAACATGCCCCTAAAATGTGCAAAAAGCTGTCGGGCAAGACAACAAACAAGCGGCAAAAAGCACGAACGGCGCTGTTAGACGGCCCCAGCGTTGTTAAAATCGATTCGGTAAAAAGTGGCCAAAGTGTCAGCATCAGCATCAGCATGCAAAACAAGCATGCAAACAACGAGCTCTTACACTGTAGACACAAGCCGGAAAACAAGAAAAACAGTGCTGGCAAAACAATCCTCATCCTCATCCTCATCCTCGTTCTCGTACGTGCATAAATATACGTCGAGTGGGGCAAAGTAGAGCGCGCGATTTGTTTTAGACGTGTTTGAATTAATTAATTAATTAATCAGCTTAAGCAAGCCTGCGAATATAATGTATAAACGTGTTCGACCTGAGAATAACGCTCCTAAATCTTGCTAAATATTGCTTGTATGTACCTCGTTTATTTATGATAATACAGCACACGTCAATTTTCGCACGATTATCCATTACCTCAATTTAATACCTAATTAATTACGGGATTGCATATGCAAATGCACATGTTTTTCTATTAACTAAACGCATAATCGTTTAGTATAGTAAAGCTCGTTGAAATTGAAAATAATAAAGTCATTCAAAGTTTATGCATGCGCTTACTTCTTTCTAGTGAAGCAGCAGAGCAACAGAGTGGAGAACGTTAAACGCGCCGGGCCATTACATTTTATACGCCTTTGTTTCCGCCAAATTCGAACCGCCGATTGCGGGGCATTTTTATCGGCGCGGTATTCAAGCGAATATGCGAATATGTGGGAGCAGCCAGCAGTGGTTTGCCTTTTTTACCACGGCCGCCGCCGCTGCTGCTGCTGCAGCTTTTGCTGTTTTATCTTCGGCAACGATGCGTTCGCATGCCGTGTTCGTACAAATTCAATGCAAATCGTTACACATGTACCCGCGATGCCCAATAATACTCTGCCTACTGTACTACTGCAGGGACTACCGTGCGAGGAGAGAGAAAAATCCCAACTGGAATAACAACGCCAGACCGGCAAGCTTTTGCATACGTGTGACAAATCCAAGCCAAGCAGCAAAGTCCCTCAGCCCTTTATTCAATTCGCGATGCGCGCACCGACGACGATTTAGTATGTTCGGCGGACAAATAGAATATAACTTTTGCGCTGGAACAGCATAATGGGCGCACCGAAAACGATCCGAACCGAGCCAGAGACATAATAGACTCTTGTTTTCTATACAATTTCGTTTAACTGATTGAAGTCGTAGTCGTAGTGGTAGTCGAAGCTGCAGTCGCCGTCGCAGGCCTCAGCAAATATATTTTATTATTGCTCCTAATAAAAATCATCCTTCATAACGGCAGAAATAAATGACCTCATTTAGGTTACGTTATAGCCGTCGGCAGAAAAATTGGGCGAGAGAAGAGGAAGAAGTCCACGATTTCTTGCGTTGGTTGGCGATAGATACTCGACTGAGTGAGTGCCTGATACTCGACGCTCGCGCTCCACAAAGCTGCACAGAGCCGAGTGCGGAAGAACAAGGATGATAGAGAAAAATATGCATGATTGGAGGCGCTACCAAAGGCAAAAGATGCACGAGGAATAAGCAAGCAGAAAAAACAAATTGGCGATGCCGGAGCAGCCAAACTATGTATCTGTGCAGTCGCGATGCGATGAGATTATGCAGGTTATTCTTGCTATCTTTAATTTTCCGTTCTATTGCACACCAACTTTCATCCCATCGTTTTTGGGGCGCTTCGCTTTTGCTTCTGGATGAATATGCAGCAATATTGGAGCGCAGCGGCTGGCTTTTTTCTAGTTTCTCCGTGAAAAAATACCTAATGCGTTGTGCGTAAGTAGAAAATTGGTTTAAAAGCCGGCATTCGAACTCTCTCTTTGACTTGCCAATACGTATTAGGTTGTATCAAAGGCGAGCGGCTTAAGCCGGTGCATGCGTTATTGGCGAGCCAATTCGTTCGGATGGAGAATGCTCTGCATTTATTGATACATTTACTTACATCTTACCTATATTGAAATCACGCAAAAAACCAAAGCAGGGAGAAAAGAATGGGGAAGAAAAGAAGAAGAAGAAGCAGATTTAAAGGCAAAGACGCTGGCGAATGTGAAGGCGGTACACAAATTGGATGCGAAACCAAGTTGGCGTGAATTGAACCCTCTGCCTCTGCCTGATTCTACAAAGCGCTTGCTTCTTCGCTTCGCTGTTAAAGAAATCTAAGAAGACGCGTATACAAAAACCCTTCTTCTGCTTTGTTTGCTAATAATATCATTTACCAACGCTTTGTGTTTGTGCTAATCCCATGAAAGTTATAATAATAACATCAAACATTAGGCAAGTTTCTCTGCTTGCTTATAGAAAAAGTTCCAGACAAAAATGCATTGTTCGCACGACTTGTGATACGTTGTGATAGAAGTAACGTCTAACGACTGTGAGTTTGAGCATACAAAGAACAACACAACAAACTATGATATGAATGTTGTACGGACATAACGAGAGAATGCTAAAGATTAAGATGAGAAGCTTGAATGAAGACTGCATGTCTGATGAGACGCTCGCTGGCAAGACGCTAACCGAGAAGGAAGGTACGTATGTACAGTGCGTGGCTAGATCATTATAAAAATGTAATTATAAGAATATTTTATCAAGATTTCCTCCATTTCGAAGTTGATTTATAATTGTGAAACAGTTACATCTACCTCTCAGATCAGTGTAGTATGCCTTCGAGTATAGAGAAGACGTCTCGTCGTGGCTCTCTTTATATTTTAATCGGGCGTACTTTACACTTTGCTTAACAATGTTTAGAACAAGTCCGTGTTTATTGTAATAGAAAATATCATTCATATACTGGGTGAAAATTAATATAATTTCATGATTTCCGAACATAAATTCAAGGCAAAAGCACAAAATAAATATGTATAATAAATCGTTGATAAAGATACCAACAACCGCGCCAATAACGTTAACAATACAATGCAACATGCGAAGAAATGCCGATGCAAATAAAGAGCTTTGTTGCTCTTCAAGCGCAAGCACAAGCAAAGCTAACAGTATAATGATGACGACGATAATATTTAAGAATCCAAGAGAAGAGAATGAAGTTGTCTAAGCAGGTGGAGGTGAAGTCAAAGTACCGTATGCATATGAGCATCCATTCATTCTTTCTTTATGTTCCTACAAGAATTGTCGATAAACTAATTAGATTAAAACCTCAAAGAAAACCAACAATTTCAAACAAAACCACAGTGCGAGCGTGGGGAATTTCGTTAGTTATTGATGATGCGCTCGAACGACGTTAATCTACGCAATTCTTTAAGCATCGTCTTCTTCGGCTTGGTCGTCGTTGTCGTGCCGCAGCGACCGCGAAAGAATTGATGTTGTTTGTGGCATTGCAATGCATGATCCAACATTGAAACGTCGAACATGACGCATTGTACGAGTGAGAATCGAATGGAATCGAATTGAACCTGCACTGCAGTACGCCTAGTGCTTGCGGATGAGACAGGTATGCAAACATTCGAATGCCATAGCACGCTGAAGAGGAACACACACTCGGAATAGATAAACGCATGCAGAGCCAAAGAGTTGGAGTTGGAGTGTAGATGGGAAACGAAACGTGCACTAACGATAATCATAATTCAAGCGTGGCGCGCGAAAATTAAACATTGCAGCGCGCGCGTTCGGAACGATTGAGGCCGGACCGCAGCGCGCCGTAAATATAATTTATGTGCTAAATAGTCGCGCGGCTGAGGCGGTTTGATTCCTGCCGCCGATGTAAAATGTTGGTACTTCTTGCGCGCTCGCTGGATGTTTGCACGAGAGTCAGCATTTCAGCAGATGCAGAAACCCGACCATCGGCTATTATTTGCACAGTTCGCGGTGTGTTTGCCATAGAGCTAGAGAGCAAGCGATGCTATTTAAATCGGCAGCGCATACTCGCGAATGCGTTATGAGTTTGTTGCTGCTGCTGCTGCTGGTGGTGCTCTTGGAGAATTTGCGACTTGCGACATAGATTACATATGGTTATGAGCGCCCGCTAAACTTCGTTGCTCTGTGCGAGTTTTATTCAAGCTCTGCTGTACAATTTCCAAACGCATTTATTCTTCGATTGCTCTGCTCTACGATGCGATGCAATTGTAAATTCCGTGCTTTTTATCCCCATAAAATTGCACCAACAAACATACACATTTTTCATTTCGTTTTTACATGCCTACATACATTTTTACTATGCACATATGTATGTTAGTAACACAATTGTTGTAAAGAAGCATTGTTTAAAATACTTGACATCAAGACCCAAATTAATGTGCAAGAAACCAAGAAACTTCTTAGGCAAAGAAGCATTGCAACAACAATACAGAAACTATGTTTGCGCTTGCGGATGCGATGCAGTCGCGGATTGTAGAGTTGTATGCGTCTGAGGAGGGCATTCAATGAATTGTTGGCTCAATTCACAACATATTTCAAATAATTGTGATTCCGGCTGGAATCCGCTCATATCTTCATTCCATCGCCGTGTAATATGCTTGACCCGCCACAGAGCGTATTAATTTCACCACGCTGTCCAATTTACATTTTTCGTTATCGAAATATAATGTAGATCATTAATTAGAACGTCAAAACACATTCACGCCCAAACGGCAGTTCATTAATAGCATAATTTACTTACATAATTAGCGTTTAGTAGCTTAGTAAGCGTAAGTTTATTAATAAATAGGTAAATTAAAATTAATTCACTAACACGACACGTTAATGACGTTCAGGCAGAGAGTGTGAGTAAGAAGCAAAGAAAAAACGCATAGATGTACAGTTGGGGCAGCAGAAAACAGAAGACACAAAACATGGAATGAAGATGGAAAGAAGAAAAACAAGAGCATAGCAAGCGTCGATTAAAACGCCTTTTATGTTATTTATCAGAGCGCGACGCGTTTAATAAAATATAAATACCGCTATAAACAATAAGAGCACGACTGGCAGGCGAGTGGCAGTCGGGCCTCCGCTTCGTTGCAATTATGCCACAATAGAGGCAGCCAACTAATAGAATACCGGAGCGAAGTGTAGCTGAGCTGAGCAATCGAACTCGCAATGGGAGGAATAGGAATAGGAACGTACTGTACATACAAGCAAGCAGCCAGCATCCAAGTCGCGAAAATTGGATGCCTTCTCGCTCATCTTGCTCTGCGATGAGCGTACCGAGTGTAGAGTAGTGTTGCGTCGAAGGCGCAGATAAGAATCGTTTCCAATTATTATTTATTGGTTTACGCTCGCTCGTATTATGTCAATATCTTCAATGAGCGATCACAACATAAAAAATAATTGCTTACCTCGAATGATGACGCATCCACTTCACTTCACTTCCATTCGCATTTCTTGTTCCTGGAACACAAACATGTTCATGAATTTTTTGACTTCAAATGTAAATGCATGCAAAAGTGCGTTTGTTGTTTGTGTTTTTGACAAACAATCGCAATCAGTGGTATTAAAACGCAGCAAGCAAGCAAGCAAGCAAAAAAAGTTTCATTCGTGCAAATTTTATGAAGGGGCAAATGTCAACGCCGCCGCCCCGCGCTTGTATTATACCTTTGTACAATGAATGAATGCTCTGAAACAATAAAAAGTGAGCTTTTTTCGTTTGGTTTTGTTTCCAAATCAACCCCGCACTGAATCTTTTGATACGAAATTCAGGACAGACCGGGCCACGCCAGGCACGTGGATATTTTAATGCCGCAATTACGAAATGCAAAATGTGACAACGACAATGACAGTCATTGATGAAGGCACACGTGAAAAAATGAATTAAAACTCACATTCCATCCACATCCAGCTCAGTGACAGAATGTGAATCAAAGCACTTTACTCAAGCACCTACAAGCAGGCAGGCAAGCAATTTGAATGCAAATTCAAAAAGTATCACACACAGCCCATTAAAACTCCCAATCTTTTCGAATGTGATTTTTAATTGTCTTCCTACATACAAGCCACCCACAACCAGTGAAATGCATATATTTATCCGTTTGTTGATAATACAGCAGTGCGGGCATAGGTATGGAACAATTAACAAGGAGTTTACTCACTCCGTGGATAAGATAAAGTATGCAGGTGACAATTACGCTGATGCTATCCAGGCTGGAAACTTTACAGCCGAAGATAAAGCGCGTGTTCGAGCGTAATGCACAAACGAAGCGAACGCATTCATTACCCACGCGCCTTTCGGAGAAACTAGCTGGCATTAAGGAAATTGTTGCTACGGTATAGTGGAAGTTTCCGGAAGTTCGGGCACATGTTGTTTGCTCACTGCAGACGCGCAGCATGGCATGGCATAACAGTCAAGATTCTGTATCTCATTATTTGTGAATTTGTCATCGCGCGCTAGCAAATCTGAGGAGCGAGACGCGGAATAAGCCCAGCTGCTACCCACCTTCAAGCGCCCGCCTGACGACGTTTGTTTGCGTCCTAATCAAATAAACTATAAACACACAAAACTACGAATTGTATCGCTCGTTGCTTTGACAAGGTTTCAATCCCATTTCTAGAGCCCTGCCCGACGAGATTGGCAAAACCATTTCAAGAAATCCAAAGCAAAGTTCACGTTGGCCATTAGAAGAATCATGAACGAAGGAAGCATTGTAGATGCCCAGGCACTATATAGTGAGTTCAGATGCGAAATGCAAAACAAACAGAACGACTTATTGTCAGAGGCAAGAAACCGGATGAGAACGAGGACACAAACGAACGAAGCGAACAGTTCCAGCCGGTGTTTGAGCAATTTGTTGACGTTATCACTTGCACACAAACCGTTGGGAACTAATTTATGCTTGTTAGCAGAAACCCACTAAAAATAATATTTAACGATTAATAACGGAATAATTTTCTCACATTTGCGTAAATTGTTGGTGTAAGCTGGAAATTTATCAACGGGCGAACGCGAAAAAAGTTAATGAACTAATTAACAAGCTGATATATCCCAGCCGAGCGCCATTCATCGCGGGGAAAACAATAATAAACTTTTGCTTGCTGCTTCATTAGGCAAACTAAAAGCTACTCCAACTCAGTTCAGTTCAGTTCAATTCAGTTGAGTTCAAACCCAGAAAAATGTTGCCTTCCCTTCACCATGTAAAAGTCAAACGATATTAATTACTCAAATTAAGAATTAAGCAAAATTGAGGCTCGCGTTCTTAATTAGTCGCTGCGTGGCGATGCGCTGCTGCTGTTTACGATAAGCATATCGCTAATGAATGTTCTGCGTGCGAAAGACGACGCGAAGGCGAAGACGGAGGAGGAGGAGGCGGATTGAAGGAACGCGTTAATTAGTATTCGCCAGGCGCAGACTTTCGCTTCACCTGTTGGGCCAAGTCGTTACTGTGTTTGTTCTCAACTTGCAACATTCATATTGATTTTCTACCAAAATATGTTTAAGTATCAAGTCACTTTGCTTGGGCAATTATTCGCTTATTTGTACCTTACGAGCAGAGCAGAGAGCGCACATGTAACACGCAATACAAGGATATTCATTCATTAATATGCCATTAACGCAACGCGTCCACGTCCGCGTAGGGCGTCCCGATTGCTTCCTGCCTAGCTGAACCCCTGCTGAAAACGAAAACAATATCCAGTTAATTATGACGCTGGTTCTGGTTGAGTTCGAGGGCGGGCAGTTTTCATGCACTTGTTGTCGCGTCCCAAAATGTAAATAAGTAAACAGGTATTTCCGCTCACCATGGCCATGGAGGTGAATTAATGGATAGCAATCAACGCGAGACAAGGGACGGCGTTTTTATCCACGTACATACATAGGTACATTTTTAATTACTCAAACGATGACTCATTAACGCACGTCATTTAATCCGAAAGTTGTGTTTCTCTAAGTGTCTCAAATCTATTGTACAATTTAAATAAATTACGAGAAAAAAACCTTGAGAAAATCCCACTAAGCTACCACTGCAACTGCTGGAAACGCTACTGTTTCTTTGTCTATGCCTTAAATCCAAAAGAAAACAAACTTATTTATCACCGCACCGCCCTGGTTTCAAGTTTTTCTGCTTTTCTATGGTCGTTGGTTCGTTTTTTATACACATATATTCGTATTTCCAAAGATGCAAGGGGTCTTTGATCCAATTGATAAAAGTGGAAACTTTTGCCAAAAAATATTTATCTTATTCATGCGTTCGGACGCTTATCGGATGCGATCGTCAGCAAATCACAGACACAAAGCGCGTCGCAACGCGCATAAAAAGCGGCGGCGAATGGGAGGATTTGTAAGAGGATCTATTGGATATATCCGATAGATACACATTGCCGAAGAAGCGGAGGTTGTTGTTGTGGAGGTAGCAGCGCATTGTTGTGTGCAGTATGCAGTTCAGCAAGCGCAAGAAATGGGGAAGACGTTCGGAGAAAAGACAGGAAATTCACCCCTATAATAAGTTCAGCCCACAAACAGCGTATAAATATTATTGTATGTCAAGGCTCAAATGATCGTTGACGTTATACAAATTTGTACACGTCTAAGGTTTCAATCTATTATTAGCGGTTAGCGAACATTTAAGGGGTTCTCTAGTTAAACTATTCCCTTGAATGAAAAATGCTTGCAGCAAATCTTTTCCTCCTATATAAGTAGTTAATATTCATAATCGCCGAAGGATATTTCATCAAAGAGATGGATGCTATTTATTTAGGTTTAATTACGTTTCTCTGATCATGATTTTTCTCATTCAATTCGTCATAAGGTCGCGCGTTATGTCAAATACAGACAGACAATCTTAGAGAGTAAATTCGACAAAGTATTGTTCACATAATCTACAAGGGTGATTGAGCCTGGGAGCGTCCTCGAGAGAGATCTGCAAATGAATGAATGATGATGCAAGTAGAGTAGATGATGTGGGAAGAGTGCAGCGAGTGGCACGCGCCCTCAGCCACGAGGACGAATGTCATCCTCATTTGCGTCTCTGCACTCGACGACTGGATATAGGACGACCGCATAAATAGCGAGCGAGCTCTTCGCGTCTGCACTTCATTCGACATTCATTCGTAAGAGCTTATGACATGCCGGCAGACGTGAGAGTTTTACGAAGCTAACATGACTTCAGAGTATGTATTGCAGTAATTCATTAAATCAATGACTAGTGATCTGGTTGGGTCTTGTTTTCTGCCAGTCTCAGTGTCTGTGCCACTGTCAGTGGCAGAATAGAACTTAACATATAATAGTCTGTGTAGTAAAGCGCCGTTAGTGTTGCGAATCGTAATCGCTGCGAATCTGGAACTGGAACGAACCGGGCATGGGCATATCGCTGTGAAATCCGCATCGCAACTGAGTATCTGCGGCGAGCCAAAGCGAAGCGAATGCAGATTGGCATACATATTGCATAAATAGATCAAATGCTTCAGATCAATGGGCACGTAACACGGGTGACCTACATAATACATGCGGAGATTCACGTCCCGAGCCTTGATGCATATTGAATATTTGCGATCGTGGGTGCAATGCACTTGAATTGTTGGTTGCCTACATTGAGTTGGCTGATAACAGATATGAAATTATTTTTCAATTTCAGTCCTTCCTTGCTTGTAAGTAATTTAATTAAATCGAATGACAATTTACGAGTTAATAATCTAGCATTATATCCATTAGAAAATTGTAATTCGTTTAATTTGTATAAGCCCATTGTTACAGCGCATGCCAATTAAATGAAATTAGAAACCGGGAGCTTGTTAGCAATTCTTCAGAAACGCACGCACTTTTTCGCTCCACAGAATAAATAAATCAAGAAAACGCACGCTTTAATTGTATTGTATGTTTCCCTTTTCCTCCCTTATGAAGATGAATCAATCTTCTCGGCGATTTGTCATTGCTGATGCGAAATGCAAGACTTTTGTACAAAAAAATAATATAATAAACTACGCCGAAGTAGTTTTCTACATGGGAGAGCGTCAGCTCTATATACTGCTAATCAGCTCCGTGGAAACAATCAAGCCAAGTAAGTGAATTCGAGCAACACTAGAACGAGCAAGACCAGGGCTAAAAATGCATGTCTAATGGGTAGTGTGTAGGTACTCGGATGTGTTATGAGTGTTTGTTACTGTTGTTCCCTTTGTTTGTCTGCAGCCAGGTGAGATTCCTCGAAGCGTTTTCACGCATTTTTGGGCTTTTGTGATTGACATCAGCCTAGCTTTGCCTAGCTAGCTGGCCACTTTTCTGAATGGCCCGTCTGAATGATTTGACACTCACAATGCCAGCTTATAACACCTATACCTCTCTCTACGCTCCAAAAATACAAAAATCTTCTGTGGACGAGATGACATCTTCTGCTTGCGCTTACGGAAGCCGCCCATTCATCGAGCGTTGATTAGAGCTCGAGCGAGGTTTAGGTTTACGTTCAGCAATTTCACAAACAGTTTGCGCTTTCAAAAAGGTTTACTCACTCATGCCTAAACACTTCCAAACAAAACCTTCGCATCCACGCAATTGTATACCTTTTTCCATTTATTTTTAGATTTAATCAGCGATTGACTTTCACTACTTTACTACCTTTGACCTACATTCACACTGCCAGACCTATTGTTTCTAAATTCATTTCATTTGATTTCACTTTCCGATCGATAAAAGTAATCCAACAAATTGATGCTTGTTACCCCAAAAAATCATCATTAAACCTGAACTGAAATCAAGGCTACGGTATGGCAAGGGCTGTCATTTTGATATTACAGCTGAACGCATAAGAGAGAGAATTTGTGAACCACGATGTGGACTATTTGTAAGTTTGTGACAGCATTAGCAAACTCCGTGGTGAGGCCGAGGTGTTGGTGTGCGAGCGCGAGCACAATGCACGAAAACCATTGTCAACTCTATTTGTCAACAGGGATAATAAGGGCGCACGGAATGAATGGCTCCAAGGGTGGCATCCACAGAGATGCGTTGCAGTTGTGTGACTTGGATGCTGAGAGCACAAAGAGACACCGCGCGTGAAAAGAAGTCACCTCAGAGCGCAAACGCAAGCGTAGCACAAGAGTCCAGGCTGTAAGAATCCTGTGTAAGCGAGGGGCTGGACGGACGGATCTCCGCAATAACATTGATTCGACACATTCAGAGACTTGAATCGAATGAATTGAATTGAAAGCGCGGACGACACATGAATGCTAAAAATGTGTCATGAGAGTTGACACTCAGCCGCATTTCGGTTTATTTGCGCAGCTTTGCGGAATAATACCAGGGACAACACTATCTAGTGAGAGATAATTTCAGATTTCCATCTGTAATATGTAGGTAGGTATCTATCTGCATCTATAATATGTATCGTTTGATCCTGCAGCGAAACTGCAGTTGCGTTGAGTGGCTTGTTTTGAAGAGAGAATGCGAAATGAGCAATGATTGCGATGAATATTATCAATGTGCATCGCAGCGAAATATCCATCCATCTGTCTGTAGGTGATTGGATTATGGGATTATTTACTATAGGCCAAAGTAATCAAGCAATGGGCATCCAGCAGAGGCGATGAGTAAACAACAAACAACATTGTTGGGATGCGGAACCGAATGTATAAGCTGCGGCTGGAACAATGCAACAACTGCAGCAGCAGGTCAGTGGTCACTGACTAGAGCAGCATGACCCGTCTGAAATTATCAATTGTCGCTGCTGATGCGGTGTATATGGCATGTTTGTGTGTTAAGCAAATATTATACCTATCATGGTCTGGGGACTTGATGTGATGACCCACTAGGAAGGAACGAGATAAAATCAATATCAGGCGTTTCTAATTATATCTGGTTTAAAACTTCCTCCTTATTGCAACCCTATTCGAAGGAGATTTGTCATTGTTCGAAGTTGGAACGAATAGAAGTTTAGTACAGACTTCTCTTCGTTTTTCTGTTTTTCGCTGTAGTCTCCTCATGGCATTGCATTGTACTGCAGTGAAGCACAACATTGACAGGTAGATTTACGCACAATCGAGCGCCATCAATTTCCGGCCGGCAAAGAAAACTCCACATTTTTACCGGCTAAACGGCAGTTTTACACTTTTGTATAGTGTCGCTGCGCTGCGGACGAAATTAGAAAAGTTTCATTCATAAAGCGCAATTGTCCATTATGATTGTGTGACGCGTATGGCACTTTTGTGATTGCTTGGCGTAATGGCTTTAAGAGCTGAGCCGGAAAGGAAAACGTAGATAGTACTACTACGAGTATACAAACCAAGCGAAGCAAAGCAGGGAGAAGAATTCAGGTGACATCGAGACGTCCGGACAATGCAATGCCAAGCATAAAGAAATCACACAATCATCAGCGAGCGAAGAAGTCGTATTTACAAATTTCGGCTCAAAGCACCACCGCAATTTGTCAACATTAGCAACGAACCGCACACCTGGGTGAATGACTACGTATACGAGTAGATCTCTTCAAAATTCCAAGAACTATTGAGAAGTGGAAGAATTAAAAAGATACGAACGAACGTGCGCAGCTAGGATGAAAATCACATTTGTCTAATTGTGATTTATGCGCGCTCGGCATTCAACTGACGGATGAAATCAGGCAGGGAGTAAGACTCATTCTTATACCATGGCATCGCATGGCATCGTATCGTTAATGCCAAACGATATTTGTATGATTCGTCGAGTCGCGTCTGGACTGCGGTGGGTCATCCTCATCCGTCTGATTGAAATTGCCGGCATGCTTGAATGGTCGGCCGGCTCAGTATTTCGCGTCGCAATTGCCCAAGGTGGTTCTCTTCTCTCAGCTCAGCTAAACGCTTCCCGTGTGTAGACCCATTGGATATCGCACTCACCCAGCAATCGACCAGCCACAAATCAAACCCGATCTCCTCTGGCAACGCAATTTGTTACAAAAATAAATCAAACTTCAAAAAGAACTCGTGAACTACGAGCAACTCATACCCGATGTTCTCTGTTCAGTGATAGAAGAAATAACTTATTAATAAGACAAAATATGATGAATATTTTAATTAATCCTAAACGCGTGCTCTCGGACGATTTATTTCACAGGTGAGGGCAAACAAACTGAAACTTTGGTTGGCGTTCGCTTTGGCTTTTCGCAGGCCTTCGACCACAACTCGCAGTGAGAAAAAGTATGTATCAGGTCAGACAGTGGCGGACCGAACGTGGAGAAGATGGAAAAATTAGTTTGGCAGCGACCCCGCTTCAGGCTACGCTTTGATTTTTTGTGAGAAAATTAATTAAAATGTTTTTACAATAAAGTTACATTGCACTCGAGCCCAAACCCTTTTTTATTGATATTTATGTCCTGCAATATTTTAAATTAAACTCCTCGAAAAAAATTAATTTGTCTGCTTTTTTGTTCATGTTCAATCAATAATTAAAATATTTCTTTCAAAAGAAAAGCATTTTGTAGTGATACTTATAGTGATTTCTAAAATATGAACTGAATGACTGTATTTCGTAAGATCTTGTGCAATCCAATGAATGCAATGGTCACGCTTTGATTGATACCACCACAAAGGGTGGATGGCTTGCAGCTTTGCGAGATGTTAAGAAGTAATGCACGAATGCGTACGCCAACAAAGCGCTGCGCGCCGCAATGACTGAAGGAAAATGACCGCCGCCGACGGAGAAACAATGAGACGCACAAAAAATTATCAATAAGCGTTCAATGAAGTGTGTCGGCTCGTAAGATGAGATTGATCATCGACGAGACGCGACGTGGATGCGTTCGAGCCAATCATTTCGAGAGCCGTAATTCCTGTCGGAAAACTGACTTTTGCTTTCCCCAAACCGCATGTTTTTCAATCATGGGCTTTTCACGCCCGAGAGAAAATGACAAAACTTGAATTCGACTGTTGCTTCAATCTTAAAGCATCAAGAATCAATGTCTTCATGTCTCACTGACTTAGAAAATTTCTAATCTGCGTTTTTGTCTGTCTTTTCTGTTCGCTTCTTCAATAAACCGCAACCAAGGCTGTCTATAGAACAAGAGGAAAGAGTTGAGTTCAATTTCTCTGATCTGTCGATGAGACTCGGCAATCTGCATAAGAGCAAGCCTACCTATACCTGAGAGCCAGCCGCCAGAGTCTGTGGTTTCGCTGCAATCCTGTGTGAAGTTTTTTTGAATTTTTCGTCGTCACGCTCATAGCGCTCCGTATAATCATATGGATCGCTCATACAGCTGCTGCACAAGAGCAAATTGAAAAATGCATGGTAAAAACTACTTCAATCAGTCAGGTCTGTGAGGATACAGCAGACTTGCTCCACTGCAGCAATGCACTGCTTTGAAATTAACTGCAGAGACGGCGGAGTTTACCAAGACACTCGGTATGACACCGAACGTAACGAGTTGGTTTTGCCCAAAAAACGAACGAACGCTGGAAAACCAAAACCGCAACGTATTCGTATTGACGAACGGCTGGGTGGATGCACAACAACGGATATTGTTATTGCTGTCTTCCTACTAATGATACGAGCGAAACAATTCATCCACGACGCCGACAATACCGCAGAAACGTATAGTAATAACAAAGCGACGAGAATGGACGTCCAAAGTCGAGAAAAGATAGGTATACTATACTAGTATAAGTGACAGTACATTTCCATCGGAACGGCAATTGGAAATTTATCAAACGTACATCAAACGTGGCACGTTCCCCCCGTCTTCTTCCGTCAGCATCTTCTTTCCATCTTCGTGTCAATAAAACTGGCTGCCGAGCAAACGTCAAACAATTGCACGAAATATGTAAATGTATGTACATTTCTACTCAGTACCCAGAAGGAGCTTCACGTACGCTAAACACGTGTACGCAGCATTCTTTTATCATTGACTCAATAAAATGCATTCCTCCTTGGAAGGAAAGCAAGATAAAGGTGCAGAGGGAACTGCCAAGCGCTGGAAATTTATCCAGACTTGACAACTTATTACTACAGATAGATCGGCCTGCTCAAGAAACGTCTAACTACAAAGGGGGCTCCTTACGACATTGGGGGAAGAATATAATTTAGGGTCGTTTTACTTGCGCGAAGTGCAATTCAGGTCACGCATTTTGGGGTCGGTTCCTGAATGAATGCGGACCTGGAACGACTTCTTAAACAAGCCAGGCTCGACCAGACCAGAGCAGACGAGAGCAGATCTTAACTGGCCAACCCCCAAAAAATGTATCGTCAAAAGCGAGATAAACGTATAATTTTACAAATTTTGCAATTTGCAGTTAGGTGGTTATATGGCCCAGAGGGGGGACCGACTCGTGGGTCTATAATTTAACTGTTTGAGCAGCTTTATATCCTTGATTTATGAGGAAAGACACTGAATTTAAATAAAATGTCGTTTCAGCAAAGAAGTTTCAGTTTCGGATGAAAGTCTAACATAAGATCACAACAAAAAATGCAACCAAAAATACACGTATGTAGATATAAGAAATAAATGCAAGGAGAATTATTACAGGTGAGTGCTTACGCTTGCGTTGCTTGTGCCTGTATCTGCGCATTTTTATTGGAATGTCACGTTCGAAATGATTTATTATTTCGCTGGCGCTCTTCGGGACGTCCGTTACCCAAAATGTGAATGTGAACGCAATGCATATGAAGATGATACGCGCAAGAACAATGCAAAAGACGCGAACGGTTCGCTCGGAGAAGAGAGTAGGCCATTCATTTTGTACGCGCGCGCAATTTTGACATGAAAAGGGTAAAGGACGACAACGACAGCCTTCCGCATGCTTTAAACAAACACACGGTAGCGCGTGTAGCCGCGTACGAAACGAAATCGAATGAATAATTGAGTAAAACTCCCAAGACGCAGCGCATCGCATCGTGCCGCGAGATATGATGTGATGTATCTTCGTTCACTTCGTGTTCGCCGCGCGACGAATCTACTACACCTTGAATCCGGTCCGGGGATCGGAGAAAATTACAAATCGTACGAAATTAAAAGCGTCACAGCGGACTGGAGGAGAAGAGTGTACAGACACGAAATAAGACTTATACCTGAGACGTACGTACGTACGTATTCGTATTTATGGAAGCGATTTAATAATATGTCAAGCCGTCCGTCAAGCGCACAAGATAAATAAATAAATTGAATAATTCAGCATCGCATTATTATGCCGACCAGTCCAGTCCGCTGGCTGGCGGGCAGGATTTTTGATATCGTTTCGCTTCGTGCACGTTTTGTGCCACTGTCAGCCGACGAATATTATGTTTATACAGGCACTGAAGAGTTCCCAGTTGCCGGTTGTATGTATAAGCACGTGAGTAATTGTTTCATTCGCTTTGCCTTGACGGTTGACATTAATGAACGACTTGTCCGAGATGCCCAGCCGAAGTGTGTGACGGTGGAACGACATAATTTCGCATTTTTGTACGGCGGAATCAAATTGAAATCACTTTATGACTAATGTACTGCCACCTGACATTAATACATACAAAAAAGCCAAGAAGAAGGAGAAAAGAGTTCTTTTTGTCACGTCATCATTTGAACGACAATGAGTTTGACTTGTCTCTTGCACGATCGAAAGACAATTTTATTGCGCTTGCGTCGGATGCATATATTCAAATATCGTTCCTTCATATCGACGAATGAAGGAAAGAAATGCCGATGGGGTTGCCGAGAAATGGCAAAGCCAGAGTCAAGAGCAAAGACAGAGAAAGCCCATTGGGAATTTCTTCCCCATATAGATGCAAATGTAATTCAATGTGCCAGACCGCAAATGGTCTCCTCGGCGCGCTTTGGTAAGAAACGGCGTTGCGCCACTTCATACGAATTGCAGACAGAGGTGCGTCTTCGCGCTCGCTACCTCAATAAGCATCATCTAATATTAATAAACCGCCGTGGAGTGGATGCATCAAAGTTGGAAATGTACCCACGGCAATATCAATACACTCACTCACTACCATTGCCTAGCAGTTCGATTCCATTCGATTGCAATTGCGCGTGAGTCGGTATCACATCAGTTACAAGCGTAGACACAAGTTTTATCGTTTTGATTAATGGATTTTTTACGCGCCGCTCATCAATTTGATCGGAAACCAATCGGTTTAATATGCTTAATGTTTCGACGTTGCTACTACTCCATAAATAATACTTTCGTGGCTGTAATAACGGTCCTTCTATATAACTTAAAATTCTTTACACTTTTCAATCATATTTTAGTAATTTTAAGCTTTTTAATAAAGTTATTAGTAATTATCAGTAGGTAATTGTACCAACATCTTTGGATCGTTTTCTATAATACTTATCTTATCGTTTCTCGACGAAACGCGAGCAATTTAAAGGCAAATTTGAATGGCAATAAGTTGCTTCGAAAATTGCCAATACATTAGCAATTCGAGGGCATTAATATGCAATAAACGCAGAGAAAAATAAACGCTCGGCGATTTAATAGCGGCGGCGAATTGCCAACGCCCAGTAATGATTTTATAGCGTAATATAACCTCATATTACAAACAATCTTTTTGTTTCGTATCCGACTGATGTTGGTACCAAAAGAAAGTTAAAACCACGCAGATTACAAAACTACAATCAGTTTCCCAATATTCGCCATACAATGCGAGATATTCGACTTTAAAGTTTCCACTTTTCCAAACCTCACTTTTAAAGGCCAAAAAAGGCCAAACCTCATAATACGCAAAAAACTTTTCGTCTAGAATTCCAATGATTTTGGTACCAAATGAAAGTTCAAACCACGCAGATTACAAAATTGCAATCAGTTTCCCAATATTCGCCATACAACGCGAGATATTCGACTTTAAAGTTGCCACTTTTCCAAACCTCACTTTTAAAGGCCAAAAAAGGCCA